>CM016725.1:8576806-8824210 GCA_005771605.1 Scutellaria baicalensis | reverse complement strand
AGCCAAAACAAAACAGCATCAAAAACATCCAAAAACTACAATACTTCGTATATCCAAAAATATCAAGAACCATCCAAAAACATCAATAACCATCCAAAAGTAACAAGAATCATCTAAAAACATCAAGAACCATCCAAAAAACATCAAGAGAACCATCAAGAAGCCATGACTACAAATATAATCTCCAAGAATCACCGGAGATCCCCAACGAATCAAATCCTACAATGATTTTGCCTCCACCGTAATCTGCACATCATATTCACGAAAAACCAACAATATAGTCACAAAATAGAATAATTTAAAACAAAACAAATCATCAGATGACCAACAATGGAAGCAACATAAACAATCATGAACTTAGAATTCTACTTCCTCAACAATGGGAGCAATCTAACTTTACATAAACAAACAAGTATCAACAGCAAGGATAAAACCACAAGTATCAACAGCAAGGGCACAGCATACGACATTTGGCTCATACCTGGGCAATCTAATAATAGCAAAAATCATCATGTTATTAAGTTCAGCCTCACAATGTATAATGCTGTAAAAACATAGTGATAATGGGACTTGAAGATGCCATTTGACAAATGCAATGTGGATAAGCTAATGATGGCACAGATGCTAAATTTATGCTCATAAAGCATCATATTGAGAAACCACAACTAGAAAGTATAAAACCATGGAGTTCTGGTTTCCTAAGTATATAGAAACTTACGTGTTGTTTATCAAGATCTTCTGATCACTTCTCGAAACCATGTGTTTAAGAGGAACATGTGCCAATTCTGTTATTAGATCAGGACATTGAACCAATTTAGAAGGTCGAGTTCTATTAATTAGGACAGAAGTAGTCAGAAATTAAACAACACATTGTGGAGTAAACTAACCTGATTTCTTGGCAATCTTGGCAGCATTTGTAAGGCCCAAAAGTTCCTTTAAAATGCATAAGATATTGTTTTCAATATTCCTCTAAAAGATGTAAAATTCAGTATAAATGAGCAAAACTCACCTTCAGATTCTCGTAGCAAGTCTCAAGGTTATCATTAACTAAAATATGATCAAAGAGGCCAGGTTCGTTGCCCTGTTCGATTTCTTCCTTAGCATTTCGGAGTCGCTTCTGGATCTGTTCTTCACTCTCAGCCCCCCTGTTCGCATAATTAACAATATGTTATTAAAAAGGGCATGTAAGGTGACATAACACAACATGTCTTAAGCCTATCCCACCTAGCACGAAGGTGTTTCTCAAGCTCCTCAGACGAGGGAGGACGGATAAAGATAAAAATAGCTTCCAGAGAGCTAGCCCTCACGGATCTTGCACCTTGAACATCAATGTCAAGGATGCATCGCTACACGAAATCACATGAAATTGTCTTTTAAGCTTACAACATAAAGAATCATGCTGATACAAACACACTTGGTCGATACCATGATTAAAATCTTCTACTAGAATAAGAAAAATACATGCTTCCCCACAAGAATGAAAATCTTTAGCGATTTGTAAATCAGTAATGGACAATGCAAGGAATTTACCTTCCCTTCCTCAGCAACTATATCAACAGCTTTTACACTGGTTCCATAAAGATGTCCATGAACATGTGCAAATTCAAGAAATTTTCCATCATCTATATCTTTCTCCATCACACTACGTTCAGTAAAATGGTAATAGATGTCGTTCTGCTCGTTATTCCTTGGACCTCGGGTTGTGTGGCTTACTGAAAATCCAAACATGTATGGAAATTCTTCCATCAGCTTGGAAATCAAGGTGCCCTTACCAACACCCGAAGGACCGCTAATAACGATCGGTTTTTCAGCTTCACCAATCACTCCTTTACTCCAAGCAACTACTTCAGTCCCCAATCTAGCTCTCTGCTTTCTAACAAAAGCAGTATTCACCTGTGAATGAAAAATGAAATTAGGGATCATTTGATCAATTCAAATGCAAGAGAATAAATATGTTTCATCAGCTACTAAAGAGCTCAAACACCAACCTCCAGAAAGAAAAAGCTTTCATTAGTATCCCATAAATGGACATTAAGAACATGTAACGGTTAGCAAAAAGGACGGAAATATTAGAGACAAAAAATAGTAAAAAGAAATAGAACTACTTAAACACCATGGTAAGCTTACTGCTAATTTGCATTTGTCATATGATGGAATACATTTAATTATATAAACTGGCACCCTGACTACCCTTTAATGACAGCAATATATAACACAATAGAATCTTCTGGGAATAAAAAACAAAGAAGCAGAACAATATCTAGAGTTTGATTAGCGATGAGAAAATTCATTTTCCATATCCCATTCATGCAATTCCACTGCAGTGTATGAAACATTAATTTCAACGAATGGTATATCAATTTTCTTAATTGGATGTTGTTAGAGTACTTAAATCTAAACATGCTTTTAGTCCTTTTAAAACACTAGCTAGAGGAAATGTGTGTTTTATCAAAGTTCTCCAAGAACCTTTAACCATGGAACATGCCTAAACATAAGCTTACAAGTCCCTGAAGATAGTAGCAATATAGCTTATACTAACAAGATCCATTGATATGATTTCCTAAAACAAATTTGGATGGATGCATTGTTTTGACCATTACCAGGAAAATGACTAACTGCAAACAACAATAATTAAAGTGTATGACACTCACAGCTCTATCAAATTCCAACATAAAGCATTGCTTGATGTCATCCTTTGTAGGCTTACAACCACATCGATCCCGCCTAGAAGTCAAGTCCGAGAACTTGGAATATGTATAATGCAAGACAGCAGCCTCTTCCAATTTGATCTCACTGTCAACCGTGGTGCAACACTATATGTTAAAAGCCAATTAAGAGAATAGATGTATGGTTCTCATGCCATAAGAAGAGAAATGACAAGAAGAAATGATGCAGTGTGTAAAATGTATCATATGCAGCAAATTGATGCATATTAGTAAATTATGCTAAAGTTATAGATAAGCATGTAAATATATACTTGGGGGTTTTCATGTAATTGTGCCATCTGTGTGCACCATTTGGGCGAAGATGATCTTGTATTCGAGCAGCTGATTTCCCATTCCCATAGGTCAAAAGTAATTTAGATTGCCTCGGGTAGATTCCTTATACATGCCGAAGTAAGTGTCTTTCGTTAGATGGTCATAGTTTTTCTTGAACATTGACACCTGCAAGACATGATGTGATGAGATAAAAAGAAAACTCAGTTTCAACAAATCAAGAAATACCACATCGCAAGAGAGGTTCTCAAACAAAATTCTATATCTTACGATGACATCTAAGGAGGCGTGGGGAGGAGGCGGCGCTGCTAGGTCTTGGCAGGGGCTTAGAGGGACGCTGGGGGCTTGGCAGCGGCGGAGAGGGCTGGAGGCGGCGATGACATTGGCAGTGGCGGAGAGGGACGTTGGCGGCTTCGATGACAGTTGAGGAGGCGTGGGCGAGGAGGAGGCGGCGAGGGCTGGAGGTGGCGCTGTGAGGTCTTGGAAGAGGAATGACAAAACCCTAATTTTTTTATCTTTTAAATATAAAATTAGGATTTCCCTTTAATTGTGTGGTTTTCATTGGAACTCGACTAACCAACAATGAATCAACTTTGCTTATTCCACTTAGATTGATGAAATACATTAGGGACTAAAAAATCCTATATTTTTTTGAATTCTGACTAGTCAGTAAGGCTTGAACCCAGCCGATCGATAAAGAAAGGTGTAGTCCGTCCTTTCTTTATCTTTTCCGATGGGAATGAAAGAAGGGCAGCTTTATCAGACTCCTAAGAGGCCACCAGAGACTACGATATAGACCAGGATCTATCAGCCGCTTGGTGACGGGGCGGATCGGGCAAGAACCCATGGGCGCGGCGAGGGACATTAGCGGCGACGATGACGGCCAAGAAGGCGTGGGGAGGAGGCGGCGACGAGGGCTGGAGGTGGCGCTGCGGCGGCAACGATGTCGGCGGCGGAGGCTTGGGGAGGAGGGAGGGATTTAGGGTTTTCAATTTGGGGTCAATATTACCTTAGTAATTTTTAGATCTTTATATGTAATGTAAATGTAATAAAAGAAATTTAATTTAACTAGTCTACAACAACGCTATTATGATATTACGACAACTCTAAAAAGTTACCGTTGTCTTATGATACAATGACTACATCTTAACGACAACCTCGTATCATAAGTGTTGTCTTAGGACACAATAACTACGTCTCTACGACAACCTCATATCGTAAGCATTGTCTTAGAGCTCAATTTTAATCTAAGACTTCGTCTCTACGACAACCTCAAGTCACCACCGTTGTCTTAGGTATCAATTTTACCCTACTACTTCGCCTCTACGACAACGCCAACTAAAAACCCTTGTCTATGAGAGCATTTTTGCAGTCTACGACAAAGGTTTTATCTACGACAACGCCAATTTCAGCTACAACAAGAGTTTTTTTGACAAAACACATGTCTTAGGGGTGTAGTCTATGAGAGAATTTCTTGTAGTGTCTCCCTTCCAGGCCTGCATCCTCCTTATTTCTTCTTTAGAAGGCCCTTCCTTCAAAGGCGCCTCCTCAACTTCTTTCTGTTTTATCGAAGTCTCTAAGTTGGTAAACTCCTCACTAGTAGGCTCTTTAGGAGCAGCCTCTTCAGCAGTAGGTTCTGTTTGAGCAGCCTGACCCGCTGGAATTTCTTTAACAGTAGGCTCTATGTTAGCAGCTTGTTCTATTGCGGTCTCCTCTGCAATCATCTCACTATAATTCGCATGATCCTCATAAATTACTCCCTCCATCTCTATTGGAGTAATTTCCTCAGCCGTCTTATCAACTTCCATATGTGTCTGATCATCTGAGGGTACTGGCATGGAGGTTCTTCCTTTAGCAATTGCTACTTCAAGCGTTTCTTCTAGGACTACACCAACTGCAAGGACTTCCAACTTTTCAACCTCCAGAGTAGTTGGCGGCTTCATCATTAGTGAATTAACTTTCTCGAAGGTGGCAGGAACATCCTGAAGAACAAGGATAGTTCATGCGACATCTGAGCCTTCCACTTCCTCATCAGGAAGGGTCTCAATGTCCACCAGTTGACTGAATGCCCCGCTGGATTCATTTTTAGACGCTGGTGGTAAAGGAATCCTCTGACTAATTGGCTGAACAACTAGAGGTTGCTCAGCGGTCGTTGTTCCACAGGAAGAGCCTTCACCTGGCTAGATAGGCAGGGGCCTATGTCTCATCCTAGTTTCCACTAAACTAGTGTTCAAAGCCTGTTTCAACATCCTAAGTTGAACCGACGCACGATATGACGATTTAGCCTTTTTTAGCGGGGTTTTCTTCTTAGTAAGTTATTAGTTCAGGGACTTAGTTGCAAGATTCACCGATAATTTCTGAAAAAGTTGTTTTCCCGCATTAAATGATCTTGATTTCTTACACTTCTTGCTTTGATTGCTTCCTTAAATTCCTTTTAAGGTTGTTGTGCATAACTCCTGGATAAATAAATACTTCTTCAATAAATGTTCTTTTGGATTAAGCTTTGTGATACAACTACTTTCCTGCATTAACTTCCAAAGGGGTAACCTGCAAAGTAACCATATAGGTTGCTCCAGCTACACAAAATGTTAGATATAAAACCAGAATTCCCCGTTAATTTATGATTTCCTTCTTATGTGATTTTATGATGCCAAGTTCATTTTTTAAAAAGAAAAACCTTGTTTCACATAGGGGTTCTTAAAAATATCAGTTAACTGCTGATCGGTATGAATATTCTCATGTTATATATCTTTCTTTTTCACATGATCACGTATGAAGTGATGTCGAATATCAATGTGCTTTGTCCAGGAATGAAAAACTGGATTGTGTATGATGGTTATAGCACTTGTGTTGTCACACATTATAAGAGTTTGTTTCTCAATAATGTCATAGTCTCTTGGTTGTTGCTGCATCCAGAGTATTTGAGCACAGCCACTTCCTGCAACAACATAATCTACCTCTGTTGTATAGGTAGCTATGGATGTCTGTTTTCTCTAAAAACCAAGAAATAAGTATGTTGCCTAGGAATTGACATGTTCCACTTGTGTTCTTCCTGTCTATTTTGCATCCTGCAAAATCAGAGTCAGAGTAACCAGTTTAAAGCCACCATCCTTGGGATACCACAAGCTTACTTCTTGTGTCCCTTTGAGATATCTTATGATTCTCTTGCTGTAGACATGTGAGATTGCTTGGGTGCTGCTTGATATCTTCCACACATGCCTACTGCAAACGTAATGTCTAGTCTACTTGTTATAAGGTATAGCAGTGACCCAATCAGCCTTCTGTACTTGGTTATGTCCACTGGCTTCCCTTCTTCATCTTTTTCCATGCTTCTTGAGGTAACCATTGGAATGCTTACTGAGTCTAATAACTTCATTATTTGATGCATTTTGGGGCTTAATTTCATATCATTTTGTGTTGAAAAGCATGCAATAGTTGGATTTTATTTAGATTTCATTATCCTTTTAAGATTTCATGTTTTTGCTTGATTTTAAAGGAATTTGATAGGTTTTAGCACAAAATGGAAGTCCAATGGAATTTAACGCCAAGTTGCAGTCGAGATAGGAAGTCGATAACGTTCAATTATGGGAGAAAATCATATTTCGAGCTATAGAAGTCCAAATTCAATGTTTCTTATCTTGTTGAAAAGCTAAGAGAGAGTTCTACAACTTCAATGTTGAAAGTAAAAGAAGTTGAAAGTCGTGCAAGAATATCCTTATTTTCGTCTTGATAGGGCTTGAGTAAATAGGGTATAACTTGGTGTATAAACTGATATTTGGCTGAAATTAGTGGCATTGGATAGGTATCTTGAAGGGCCACAACTTTCATGAAGAAGTTGAAGCCCAATTCTGAGCGTAAAAGGGCCGAATCGAGGATGAAAGCCAGTATTCTGGGCCACCCGAGTCACTTGGCCGGGTCGGTTGTTGGGTCACGGGTTTTTAAGCTTGTTTGAACTCCTATTTGGATACAACTTGTTCCAAGTCCGATTTTCACCTACTTGAATACAAAGTAGGACTTGGGAAAAGGGAGAAGATAGAGACAAATATAAAAAGATCCATACACATCCAAAATTCAACAAGCATTCATCCACATCTTGAGAGCAAACAAGGATTGGAAGATTCAAGAGTCAAGAGGAGCAACCAACGATCACAAATTCAATAAGCTTTTCTTTGATTTATTTCTAGTTTTGATCATGTCATTTTGTAATTTATTTTGCTTTACGAACATGATTTTTGGCTGGGAGTCTCATGATCTTAGGACACGGGAGTAGTTCTATGGATTTCTTGTTGAATATTTAGTTTTAATTTTTCCTCTAATCCATGATAATTTATTCATGCTTCCTTGTGCTTATTCCATTTATGAGTTCTGGCCAAATTTATGCATGCTCTAATTAATTGGATTGAGATCAAGAGAAGATATCTGATTATAGATTTGAGAATGCATGACTCAATTAAATTGTCTAGATCGAGATATTGGTAAATAATTAGGGTGAGAATACGATCTTAGGAGCTTTTGGGAGTTAGTTATTAACTGCGAGGTATATACAGACATTAATAATCAATCAACGGGTTAGGTTGCTCGAGAGAGAGGTTAATCTACAATCGTGATTGCTCACTTAAAATAATTGGATTTGAGGTTGATCTTTGCTAGATTAGTAAACTTGATTGAAGTAGAATGAAATCGTTGTCTTTGGATCCTTGTATAAATCTTGATATTTCTTGACAATTTGCTTGTTCCATATTTTATTCCATTTATTTGTTTCTAGACATAGGTTAATTATATTCAATTCTCTCAATTCGGTCACCTAGATAAAATTAAGTAAATTAATTAGGTAGTTAACATTGTTCTAATTCACTAGTCTCTATGGGATCAACATTGCTCGCCCTATCTATAGTTGACACCGTACAATTGCGATACATATTCTGCCTCTGCTGTAGAGGTAGTTGTGGATGTCTGCTTCCTGTAAAAACCAAGAAACAAGTCTGTTGTCTAGGAATTGACATGTTCCACTTGTGTTCTTCCTGTCTATTTTGTATCCTGCAAAATCAGAGTCAGAGTAACCTATCAGTTTATAGCTACCATCCTTGGGATACCACAAGCCTACTTCTTGTGTCCCTTTGAGATATCTTATGATTCTCTTTGCTGTAGACATGTGAGATTCCTTGGGTTCTGCTTGATATCTTGCACACAAGCCTACTGCAAACATAATGTCTGGTCTGCTTGTTATAAGGTATAGTAGTGACCCAATCAGCCTTCTGTACTTGGTTATGTCCATTGGCTTCCTTCTTCATCTTTGTCCATACATGTTGAGATAACCATTTGAATGCTCACTCTACTCCCATACTCTAGTACAAACTTCTTGATCAGTTCTTTTGAGTACGTCATCTGATTCATGAATGTGCCTTGATCAAGTTGCTTCACCTGCAATCCTAGGAAGAAACCAAGTTCCCCCATCATACTCATGTCAAATTTCTTTTGCATTGATTATGAAAATTTCTTGCAGAGATCTATGTTAGTTGAACCAAATATGATGTCATCCACATATATTTGCACAAGAAGAATAATGTCTCCATCTTGAATTCTGAATAAGGTCTTATCAACCTTGCCCTTCTTGAATCCATTATCCAGAAGATACTGTGACAAAGTGTCATACCATGCCCTTGGAGTTTACTTCAATCTATACAGAGCTTTCCTTAGCTTGTACACCTTCATTTCTTTATTATCTTCAAATCCATGAGGTTGCTCCACATATACCTCTTCTACTAAGAGTCCATTGAGGAATTCACTATTCACATCCATTTGATATACATTGAAATTCTTGTGCTGCATAGACAAGAAAAGTTCTTATAGCTTCAAGTCTAGCTATTGGAGCAAAGGTCTTATCAAAATCTATATCCTCTTCTTGGAAGTAACCTTTTGCTACCAATCTTGCTTTGTTTCTGACCACTACTCCTTCTTCATCCAGTTTGTTCTTGAACACCCATTTGGTTCCTATAACCCCTTGATGAGTTGGTTTTGAAACAAGATTCCAAACATGATTCCTTTCAAATTCATTTAATTCTTTTTGCATAGCTTGGATCCAGTTGGTATCTTCTAGTGCTTCTTTTATGCTTTTGGGCTCAACTTGTGATATGAAGCATGCAAACATAGCTTCCTGTTGTTTGGCTCTCTTGTTGTTCCAATAATTTGATCATTTGGGTGATCCTTTAGCCAGTTTCTGCTTGCTTCATCATCTGGTATGGTTTGTTGACTGACTGCAAGTTGCTCTTTCTCCATTAGTTGTTGGGTTCCCATGGGTTGTAGCTATCTTTCAGGTTCCTGTACTTCTACAGGTTGCTTGTCCTTTCCCGCTGGTTGTTGTATCACCTCAATTTGCTTACTACTTTGTACTTGCTCATTGTCTTCATTCAGCAAATTGGATTGAACCACATCTATATATTGAACCTTTTTGCTATTGATGTTGATCTTATCCACTTTTTCTCTTAATTCTTCCACATCAATAGTATTACTGCAGTGCGATTCATCAAAAAACCACATGCATAGATTCTTCTACAATCAAGGTTCTTTTGTTGAAGATACTGAAGGCTTTGCTTACTGAGGAGTAACCTAAGAATACCCCTTCATCTGATTTAGCATCAAGAGTCTTCAAATATTCTTTCACATTGTTCAAGATATAACACCTGCAACCAAAAATATGGAAGTAAGATACATTTGGTGAATAACCACCACAATTCATATGTTGTTTTATTTAAATCCTTATTGATCAAGCATCTATTTTGGGTATAGCATGCTGTGTTGGTTGTTTCTGCTGAAAATCTTTTGAGTATTCCAGCTTCTGCCAGCATGGTCCTAGTTGCTTCCTTTAAGGTTTTGTTCCTTCTTTCAACTACTCTATTCTGTTGTGGTGTCCTTGCTGCTGAGTATTCATGCTTGATTTCATTTTCAGAGTAGTAATTTTCAATGAATTTATTGGTAAACTCAGTTCCTTTGCCTGTTTTGATATTCACTATGCTCAAGCTCTTCTCATTCTGAATGTTTTTCGAAAATTCAGGCAGCCTTTGTTGAGTATCTAACTTCTTGGCTAGGAACAGTGTCCATGTGAGTTTTGAGTAGTCATCTACAACAACTAGTGAGTACTTGTTTCTACTTATGCTAATGGGATCTACTGGTCCAAATAGATCCATGTGGAGTAAGTCAAGTATTCTGTCAGTTGACTTCTTGAGCTTGTTCTTGAAGGTGTTTTTGACTTGCTTCCCCTTCTGGCTGCTCCACAAATGTTGTCCTTTTTGTAGATAATGTCTGGTAGACCTTTGACAAAGCCTTTTCTTTCTAGTTTGTTGATTGTATTGAAGTTCAAATGACTCATCCTTTTGTGCCACAGCCAGCTCACTTCCGGAGTACTCTTTGCAATGAAGCAAGTTGCAATCTTTACAGAGTTCCAGTCAGCTACATAGATATTTCTTTTCTAGTTCCAGTGAGCTTGAATTCTTGAGAATTATTGTTCTAGATGAGACACTTTTTGTTTGTGAATTCAACTAAGTATCCTTTGTCACATAATTGACTTATGCTTAGCAAGTTGTACTCCAGTCCTTTCATATAAGATACTTCCTTGATGCATGTGCTTCCTTTCACTAGATTGTCAATTCCCTTTGTGCTGTCTTTGGAGTCATCTCCAAATACCACCTTAGGTCCTTTTATGGCCTCGAAGCTTGTCAGTAGTTATTTGTTGCCAGTCATATGTCTGGAGCATCCACTATCAATGTACCATACTTCATTACTGCTCCCTGGCAAAGGTTCCTGTAAAAATATCACTTAATTTTGGGTAATCATACTTGTACGGGTCCTTTCAAGTTAGTCTTCTTTGGAACTCAAATCTGTTTTACAACAATTAATTTGTTGCAAGCTTGCTTGGTTTTCCTTCTTCTGTGAGTAACCTAGGGAAACTATGCAGTGTGTGGTTGTGAGCAACCTATTCCACTTCGGTATGGTCTTTTGTTGTACTTTTTTGGAGCACCTGATTGTACGTCTTAGGACTAACAGGTATAGGTTGCTTCCTCTGAAACCAACCTTAATGTTGCTGCTTGCTACAACTGGCAGTATACTGATTGTGTTGTAGCTGTCTGCTTTCTGTAGGCTTACTCCATCTGGTTTCAGAGAGATATCTTTTTCCCTTATCTTTGGAACTACCTGGGTTTGTAATGGGAGTTTCCCCTATCTGTATGATCTTTTCTTCTAGGTAAAGGGTCTCTTCAAGTACAAACTTAGGTGCTCTTGTTCTTTCTGAATATGAGGTAAAAGCTTCCTCACTATACCCTAGTCCAGTATGCTCATTAAAGCTTCTCTGAATGTTCAGAAGAGCATCTAGGTCTCTTGAGGACTTGTTAAAGGTATTTATAGTGGCAGTTAAGCTTCTTCCTTCAACAACAACGTTGTTCTTCACAGGGAGGGCCATTGAGAAAAGATGTTCAAGAGTTTTAGGGTTTGAGAGGTTTTTGCAGAGAGAGAGAGAGAGAGGATAAGTTTGAGTGGTTGAGTAAGAATGATCTTTGCAAAATGAGGAAGATCAGTTTTGTTGGAAACTTCCCAAAATTTGAATCGATCAAGTGATAAAGTCATTCTATTCTGCTGACGTGTCATTCATCCAGTGATCCATTCAAAAATACGGAGTGGCATTTTCGTAAATAAGGTATAAGTTGAACAGTTGCTTACGCACGTGCCTGTAATTACTGACACAAAAGTGTTTTTGCATTAAATGTAAAGTACATATTTCGCTCTTAATCATGACTGTTATTTTATCCGAGGTTTCAGCATTATACACCAAAAATTGATTCCTTTGAGTAATAAGTGTTTAATGTGCAGACATGTGTTGCATGCATGTAAATGTTGTAACCTGAGCAGAACCTCCTTGTTGTATGTACCATAGTTCCCCCTTAGTATGTATGTCTCTTTTTGTAACTGCATTCATGCATCTTGGTATTCGCTGTAAGCAGTATTCCCCTTACTCCAATGTCTCTTTTTTCTGTAACTTATCCATGAACACATTATTGCAAGCTCTCTCTCTGTATCCTTCCTTATCTTACAGCATTCGCTTCGTTGTAACCTCTTCCCTGCATCCTTCATTGCAGCTTTATGATCTCTAGCTCATTCCTTAGAGTTGAAAACCATGCTTCATTAAGAGGTTTGGTGAAGATATCAGCCAGCTGTAGATCTGTGTGAATCATTTCAAGTACAACATCCTTCATTTCAACATGATCTCTGATGAAGTGATGTCTGATGTCAATATGCTAGGTTCTTGAGTGGAAAACAGGATTATGAGTTATTGCTATGGCACTTGTGTTATCACACATGATTGGAGTTTCTTTTTCTTCAATGTCATAGTCTCTGAGTTATTGTTGTATCCATAGGATTTGAGCACAACAGCTTCCTGCAGCAACATACTCAGCTTCTGCAGTGGATGTAGCAATGGAGGTTTGCTTCCTGCAGAACCAAGAGACAAGCCTATTGCCCAAGAATTGGCAAGTTCCACTTGTGATTTTCCTGTCCACTCTGCAACCTGCAAAGTCAGAATCTAAGTATCCTTTCAAGCTGAATCCTCCTTGTTTAGGATACCATAAACCAACATCTTGAGTCCCTTTAAGATATTTGATAATCCTTTTAGTTTCAGCGAGATCGGATTCTTTGGGGCATGATTGAAATCTTGCACAAATTCCTACTGCAAACATGATGTCTAGCCTACTTGATGTAAGATATAGGAGAGATCCAATGATCCTTCTATACTTTGTAACATCAATATCCTTCCCAGCTTTATCTTTATCTAGGTTCATGGATGTGCTCATGGGTATGCCTACAGCAGCTCCTCCTTCCATTCCATCCTGAATTCTGAAGAGAGTTTTGTCTATTGTCCCCTTTTTGAACCCATTCTCAAGAAGGTAAAGGGACAGTGTATCATACCATGCTCTTGGTGCTTGTTTGAGTCCATAAAGTGCCTTCTGCAACCTGTAGACTTTTCTTGCAGCATCATAGTAGAATCCCGGAGGTTCTTCAACATATACCTCTTCTATAAGAAGTCCATTTAGGAAAGCACTTTTCACATCCATTTGGTGTACACTGAAATTCATATGAGCAACATATGCGAGAAAGATTCTTATAGCTTCAAGGTGTGCAACCGAGGCAAATGTCTCATCAAATCAATTACTTCTTCTTGACATCCCTTAGCAACTAGCATAGCCTTGTTTCTCACAACTAATCCAGATTCCTCCTGCTTGTTCTTAAATACCCACTTCGCTCCAATAACCCCTTGATGTGATGGTCTGGGTACAAGCTTCCACACTTGATTTCTTCCTACATTGCTTGAATCCAGTTGATGTCTGTAAGGAACATTGTATAAGATTTTGATGAATGACAAAACATGTAATAGATTAGGGCCTAGGATCCAATGTATTAGGTTCTGTTGTAAAATATTTCTAAGTATAGGAACAGGATGCTTGGAGATCAAAAGAATAGAACATAATGACCCTGTTGCATATAAGCCGAAGAGAAAATACAAAAATACATATCAGCAGCAGGCTACTCAAAGAGGATACTGGCCGAGGACACTAAAAGTTACTGAAGGTTACTGACTACCAGATGGACAAAAGGAGAACTGAAGATAACTGAAGCATCAGGAAGCATCAGCAACCTAATGTTGTAGCAGTTACCTCGAAAAGCGTGTACAAGGTTAACGTTAGGCACAAGCTGCATTTGCAACCAATCAAGTTATGCCACATAGTAAAAAGCAAAAAGAAAGTCTGCAAAGAAGTCAGACTAGGTATGGCGATAGCAGCATCAGTCACGTACACCCTCAACGATCAGTGTACGAACAAAGCAGAAACTGCCACTCCGATCTACGAAAAGCTGCAAAGAAGGCTCTCTCTCTCCAACGGATAAATATTTTAATCACCTATAAATATTGAAAGACTATAAATATTGAAAGACTGGCACAAGAAATGCACCTGAAACTCTCTCAAACAAAGCACTCAAGCTATCCAACGAAATATTCTCAAATCATTAGAAGTTTCAAGTCCAGTCTATCAGCAAGCTACTTTCAGCCTTAAAGAGCTCATCATTCTTAAGCTTGTTGCCTGTGTTGTCAAAGAAATCTTTCTTTTTAGACTGTCAAGGAGTTATCTGATCAGAGGTTGTTCCTGATCAAGTATATACGTTCTTTGTAGAATAACAAGAGCTCTGTTTGGGCTAGAAGAGTTTGGTCACTGTGCAGTAACCCTGTGTGGGAAAGACTGACAGTTCTTGTTAGATCTAGATTGTCTAAGCGAGGCTTGTGTAAATCAACCTTTTTGATCTAACAAAGTACTTCCTTGAGAATGAGAAGAGAGGACGTAGAGGGATTACTCCACCCTTGAACCTCTATAAATTGTTGTGTTCTTTACTGCAATGCTTTCAGTTGATATTGTTATTTTCCTTGCCTATATGCTCTTATCATCTGTACATCACCTTTAAGTTCTGCATCAGTTTTCAAAAAGAAGTGTTGCTTAAAAAGTTCCTCTATGCATAAAACTCTTTCTGTTTCAAAAGCTTAAGGTAAATGTTCAAGGCTGCTACCTCCAAGGCAGTAAGTTCTTTTAACGAACTACTTGTGTATTCTTCGAGAAGAAAAGTTTGAAAATTTGAGTAGGCTTATTCACCCCCACCCCCTCTAAGCCTACTACCACTTGGGACCAACACTGTCTTCAAGTGCTTCCTCAATGGTTCTAGGTTCAATTTGTGAAATGAAGCATGCAAACAGTATTTCATGAGGAATTGTTATTCTTGTTCTTACACCAACTTTTGGATCACCAATGATGAGATCTTTTGGGTGATTTCTTAGCCATGTTCTATCTGGATCTGTATACTCCTGTCTTTCCTCAACATCTCCAGGTTGCAGTGTTGTAGAGTCTCCTTCTTCAAGGGGTTCTGCATCCTGTTCCTCTGTATGTTGTTTCTCTGTATGTTGTATTGCAGCATCTTGGTTTTCTGTAACCTATCTTGCAGTATCTGAAGTTGATGCATCCAAGTTCCTTTCTTTTTCAAACCTTTCAGAGAGTATGGGAAGATGAGAACTGTCAATGTAGGAAACTTGGGTCTTAGGCATGATTCCTTCAGATTCCTTCTTCAAATCTTCTAGTTCCACTGCATTACAGTGTGGTTCATCAAAGACCACGTGTATAAACTCTTCCACCATGAGAGTTCTTTTGTTAAAGAATCAAAAAGCTTTGCTCATGGAAGAGTATCCAAGAAATACAGCTTCATCAGTCTTAGCATCAAATGCTTTAAGGTGTTCTTTCCCATTGTTCATGACATAGCATCTGCATCTGAAGATGTTAAAGTATGCTACACTTGGAGGATATTCATACCAAATCTCATAGGGAGTCTTGTCTTGTTCTTTGTTGATTAAGCACTGATTTTGCGTGTAGCATGCAGTATTAGTAGCTTCAGCCCAAAATCTTTTAGGCATGGCAACTTCTGCAAGCATTGTCTTTGCAGCTTCATTAAGGGTTCTATTTTTTCTTTCTGCTACACCATTTTGCTGAGGGGTTCTTGCAGCTGAGTATTCATGTTGAATCCCCTTCTCTACGTTGTATTTTTCAATGAATTTGTTAGTAAACTTAGTGCCTCTGTCAGTCCTGATTTTCACTATGTTTGAGTTCTTCTCATTCTAAATCCTTTTCATGAACTCCAACAGCTTTGATTGCGTCTCTAACTTATTAGCTTGGAAGATTGTCCGGGAAAACCTTGAGTAATCATCAATGATTACAAGGGATTATTTCTTCAAGCTCAAACTTGTAGGATCAATGGGACCAAAGAGATCCATGTGCAACAGATCCAAGATTTTGAGTGATGATCGCTGCATCTTTTCTTTGAAGGATACCTTGATCTGTTTTCCTTTTTGACGTGCTCCACATATGTTTTCCTTTTTGTATGAAATCTTGGGTAATCCTCTCACAAGTCCTTTCCTGGCCAAATTGTTGATTGTTTTAAAGTTCAGATGACTTATCCTCTTGTGCCATAACCAGCTTTCTTCTGGTGAGCCTTTCGCAATAAAGCATGTTGGTATTGTCAAAGAGTTTCAGTCCACAAGATATACATTCCCTTTCCTAGTTCCTAGAAGCTTAACTTATTTGATTGATGCATCTTTGATTAGGTACTAGTCTTGGAAAAACTCCACAATATGCCATTTTGTCACGAAATTGACTAATGCTCAGCAAGTTATACTTCAAACCTTTCACATATGACACATCATTAATCTTCCAGTACCCAAGGTGTTTCCCTTAGAGTTATCCCCAAACACCACTCTTGGTCCTTTGCATTCTTTGAAGTTGCTCAGAGAAGATTTGTCGCTAGTCATGTGTCTTGAGTAGCTACTATCAATGTACCATGGGTCTTCGCTGCTTCCTGGCGACTGTACCTGCAAGATGATCATTCAGGTTTAAGAACCCATACACGTACGGGTCCTAGAGAGTTAGATTTAGGATCTTTATTTGCATTATCAGGTTCGATCTTACTTCTATCCTTAGGGAATAGGGATGTGTTTATAAAATCTCAGTCTCTTTATCGAACTTCACTTCCTCATTTCTTTTTGGTGTGTTGCAATCTTGTTGTTCGCTGCATCTTAGTTTTGACAGTACCAACTTCACTCTGTTGTATGTTGTAGCTTTCAGCACTCTTTCTTTCTATGGTTACAGCATCACACTTAGGAGTACCTTTTTCAACCATCAGCATCTCCATTTTTTCATTGAGAAATAGAACTTCTCCCATGATGAATTTCGGATCTCCACTTGATTTTTCTTTCGGGGTTCATCAGTTTTTATGTATCCTATCCCAAGTCTAGCTTCCAGTGTCTTTTGTTGACTTATGTAATCTCTTGATTTTTTTAAGGCCCGGCTGAACAAGTTTATAGTGGATTTAAGCTTGATCACTTCGATCTCAAGTTCCCTTACTCTATTTTTGAGTTTAGCACACTCCTTGCTCTTGTTCTCACTCGTTTTTTCCATAATTTCCTTCTCATACTTCCATTCTGCGAGCTTCTTGCTTTCTTGCTTAAACAACTCATTCTCTTTCCTCAAAGTCTCATTTTCTGAGTTGATTTTATCAAAGTCGTTAAGGAGCTGTCTTACAAAGTTATCCATCCTAATATCATCAGACTTAGAAGAGACAGGTTTAAAGAGTACCTTTTCTTATGCATCCTCCTCAGTTTGCACCATCAGGCAGATCATTGTTTCGTCCTCTAAGGTGGATTAATTTCAGTCTGATTCAGATGAGGATTCCTCTTTAACTTCAGTGGATGTGCTTGCTCCTTTAGCCTTCTCAGTTTCTACTAGCAGCGCTCTCAATTTTTGTCTTTCCATCTTTGTTCTTTCTTTTTCTTAATTTGTGACAACAAGATGAGGGCAGTTTTGTGCATAGTGTCCAGGTTTTCTGCAATTGTAGCATAAGTCTCTTAACTCTGCTGTATCCTGGGATTGTTGACCTTATTGCGGTGGCGGCTGCTGCAAGTTTGTCCTTACAGGAAAGTCTCCCCCTGACTTGTTGCATTTTCTCATAAACTTTGAGAATTTCTTTAGAAACAGCGCCATGTCATCTTCTGCAACTGCAGCAAATCCTGCTGTAACTGCTGGCTTGGTTACAGCAGTGTTCTCCTTAGAGCTTCTTAGAGCACGGACAGTGACTTTACTGCTGCCCTCCTCATTTTCCTTTTTCCTTCTGTTGATATCAAATTCAAACGACTTGAGATCTGAGAAAAGATTGAACGTACTCATTGATTTCAAATTCATTGAGACACGCATAGCAGTGGTTTTGATGTCCCATTCTACTGGCAGCGCCCTAAAAACTTTCATGTTTTTTTCTTTTGTGAGTAGTTTTTTCCCAGGGACTCGAGCTCATTCACTATTCCTATAAATCTCAGGTCGAGTTGCTCTAAGGTTTCGTTTGTCTTCATTTCAAACAGTTCAAACTTCTGAGTGGCAGTAGAGATCTTGTTATCCTTGGTTAGCTCAGTTCCTTCGCAAATCTGCTCCAGTTTATCCCATATTTCTTTGGCTATTTTGCACGTTTTCACCTTGCTGAAGGTTCCTTTGTCCAAGGTAAGAAACAAAGCGTTCTTTGCGATGTTATCCAGGTTGTTTCCCTATCCTGCGCAGTCCATTCTTGTCTAGGCTTCTCTATATATGGTTGCATCCTGGGTGGCTCCATTTTAGCAACTTCGCCTTCATCATCATCCTTATCTTTTTGAGCGGTTTCTTCTCTCATCTCTCTAGCAAACAACGGGTTTGGCTTAGTAATGGTGGTAGCTCCTTCCATGATCACATACCATATTTCATCGTGCATGGCTAATAGATGTGTCTGCATTCTTATTTTTCAGTCATCATAATCCTCAATAGTAAACATAGGTAACTTTGCATTCATAGATACCATGATGAAAGAAAGCAGTAAAGCACTTAGACATAAAAACAGCGATGTGGTCAAGGGTGGATCTGGGTAGGCAACCAGACGAGTTGGTTTTTAACCCAACCCGCTCTGATACCACTTGTTGGTCCCAAGTGGTTACAGAGGTTTAGAGGGGGGGTGAATGAACCTCTATCCCTTTTCATTTTTTACCTTTCTTTCGCTGCAACCTGCTGTAAGCTATCGCTGCTTGTAGCAAGTTATCAGTTAAGTGTTCTGCTTGGAGCAAACTTGTTGCTACAGCCTAAAACTTTCAGAGTTTTGCACAGCAGAAATTTTATTTGAAAAAGAGTTCAGCAAATAAAATAAGTCTTTAACTATTTAAGTTAATTGACAAGTTAAAGAGTATGTACAGATAAGCCATATGAATGCATGCAACAAGATAATGAGAGATGTATGCTGAAAGCAGTAAAATAAACACAAAGGTTTATAGAGGTTCGAAGGTGGTGTAAGTCTTTTACATCCTCTCTTCTCTTTCACAAGGAGGATATCCAGTAGAGCTTTAGATTTAAAGGATTCTTCTCTTACTAAACACACTCTAAGGATTCTACACTACCTTACTAAAGTTCTTACTCCCTTCTTAGATTTCAACAACTAGACAGGATCCACACAGGATGTTGTCTTCAATAAGACCAAAACACACAGTAATGATTTAATTCCTATCAACTGTGGACACCTAAATAAACAACCTACACACACAACATATAAAAGGTTTATACAAATCTTCAACTGTGGTGAAACAAAAACACTCAGAATCTTCAATGGTAGGATGCTTTTGCTTCGGGTTGACTGAGGGACTGAAAAGAGTTGGATATTTCTTTATGCTCTATAATCGTTGTAAGTTTAAAAGTTTAGAGTGCGATTTTCAAATTTTCAATCCTCTTTCTTCTCAGCCTCACTCCTTCCTTTTATAGTTGTTGGAATGTGTCAATTGAAGGGTGCACATACCACGCATCTTCATTTAAGCCCATTTCTTCTGCTGCTGCATCCTGGCCTTTGATCCATTCATGCTCAAGCATATTCTTGTTTGATTCAATCTGGATGCTCAACATTCTTCTTCCTTAATATTCATGATCTTTGACCCAATTTAATGCACACCTAAAAAAGTAGGAGACAAACTGCTCCTTTTGTATCAGGACCATTAATTGCGGTTGTCCTTCTCGTTGCAGGTTGCAGGTGCTTGCTCAGGCCAGGTGGCAACTCTCATTCACTCATCGTCCTTGTATTTGTCCTCTATACTTCATCATGTCGTGCACTGCACCTTCAACTGAAGTTGATATTTTCTCGTATCAACAGAGAACATGTAGCGGGTGTTGAATCCTTAGAGGTTGATCCCGCTTGACATGTCTCACTTAAGTTGCTGCAACTTCTTCTCTATTGTTGTAACCAGACTTACTGCATTCAGAGCTTGTAGTGTCCAGTCGTGCAGCATGCAGTAAAGTTGTGCTCCTTCAACTCTTCCAAGATTAGCTCGCTGTATGCAGAGTTCTTCAAACTATGTTGTATGCAGCTTGCAGCTTTGAAATATAGTGGAAGCCTTCAGGTAGACCTTTGCTACTTATTGAAACTAAAAACTAATGGGAAAAAAATAATCAGTAAGGACATAGTAGGTTACAACAGGTTTTGTGTCATCAAAATATATTGAGGGTTCTTCTTACAAACTCTTAAAAAGGTTAATAATCGGCGGTTCAACGTTTACTCAAAATTAGGTTCGTATGATCATAACTCTGAAACAAGGGTTTCTTGCTTAGAGTTTAATATAAGAGTGTAATCGAGCGTCAGTGTGAGATATTAAAAATCCTAGGGGCTTAAATCATCACATTTTATATTAGCTTGGGCTATACATATCCTTTTTCTCATAATTTGTGAGCCTATCTAGCATTTTATGGGATTATAGGATAATATCTATAATAAACTCAATAATTTTGGGGTCAATTATAAAATTAGAAACACTTTTGGGTGGAAAATGAAACATATAGGAAGTGTGGGTACTGAATTTCAGGTTTTACAATTTTCAGGAACCTAACAGCAATATAGAGAGAGTCTGAGGATTATTTTATAATTAGATAAAGTTGGAATTTTACAATTTAGTACCTAGGTTTTAGTCAAATTCACAAAAAGTTTGAAATTTGAGTAGGCTTATTCACCCCCCCTCCCCTCTAAGCCTACTATCACTTTGGACTAACAAGTGGTATTAGAGCAGGTTGGATTAAATATCTGATCTAACTGATCAATCCCTGATCCCTGCTTTATGAAAACCCTCTCTTTGCATTATTTTTCATAGCATACTAAAAATGGATTCTCATAAAGTGCCTATATTTTCTATTGAATAATATGATGATTGAAAAATTACCATGCAGGCACATCTATCGGCCATGCATGATGAAATTTCGTATGTCATCACTGATAGACCACCCAAGATCACCAAGGTGAACCCACTGTTCACCAGGGCCATCGATGAAGCAGCGGATAGACAAGGAGATGCATGAGCCATCCCACATCCAGTTGTGTTGGAAAAACCACGAGAATAATGGACAACCGACGAGAGAAGGCGAGCAAACCTTGACAACGTAGCAAAATGTTAGAACATATTTAAGTATGTTTTGATGAGACAAAACCATAGAATAGTGACCCTCAAATCTCTAAGCAGAACCTATCTTGTAAGGTTACTGTAACGAGGTTACTACAGAAAGATACGACAGAGAAAAATTTCAGAGGAAGGATACTGAAGAGAATGGTGAAAGGAATCTGGTAAACTAAAAAAGATACCGCTTACTGCAGGAACCTATCTGGAAGAGATTATGCCAAAGCATACTGCAAAGTAGCAAGCTACCGAAGACTCAAGCTACCTGACAGGAAGCCACTTGGAAGAGACCATGCCGAAGCATACTGCAAACCAACAAGCTACAGAAGCCTCAAGCCACCTGACAGAGCAAGACTGGGAAGGGAGCTACAAAGCAAGCATGGGAAGGAAGCTGAAAGTTATCGGTAGAGAGAAGAGGAATGAAGCTAATCACATGAAGACACGTGGTAAGCAAAAAGCTGGCATGTATCAGAAGGAGTACGACGCATTTAATGATGGAAACCTACCCACCTTCAACGTCCAGATTTCCTAATCCATAAATAGAAGAAGACTGAAGATAGAGAGCGGAGAGAGCAAAGAAGAGACGAGAGTAGAGAGGAGAGAGCGCAGAGAAGAAAAGAAAAGAGCAGAGCGCAAGAGAGAGCGCAGAAAAGAGGGGGAAGAGCATATAGAAGAATAGAGAGCATAGTGGGGGAATAAAGTAGAAGATCAAAAGAAGAGTAGAAAGCTCAAACACTCTAAACCCCAAAAATGCTAGAATACTCAGTCTCTCAGTCCTGCAGCAAGCTACAGCAGAGCAACCTGCAAAAAAAGCCAAAGCTTGCTGCATCCAAGTTGAAGAAGAAGACAAACCTTTTAAGAACTGTTTAGGAGTGCTTAGTAGGACCATGATCCTAATAAGTTGTTCATTTTCTAGAGAAGAAAGTAAGGATCCTGAGTGGGTCGGGTAGGATCCTGTGTGGATCAATTAAGAGAGTAGGCAAATAGCTCTGAGCAGCGTTGAGTAGGCTTGCTACTTACTTGTTAAGTCTGTGTTGTAATAGATAGGGCCATGTAAATCAACAAGATTAACAAATGTTCCCTCTTGAGAAAAGGCAGAGAGGATGTAGAAGGATTATTCCACCTTCGAACCTCTATATATCTATGTGTCTGTTTATGCTTACTGTTCTATCTGCATATCTTATGTTAGATGCATGTCTTCCATACTTGGTCTTTCAATGAGAGAAAGCTTCCGCAATGTAACTCTGATAAGTAACCTCCCAAAATGTTACTACCTCTAGACCTAAGCCTTCTGAAGTGAAGAAATATTTGAAAATACAGTAGGCTTATTCACCCCCCCCCCCCCACCTCTAAGCCTACTACCACTTGGGACCAACAAGTGGTATCAGAGCAGGATGGATGAAACGTCTGATCTAACTGATCAATTCAGATCCCATGATTGAAAACATCTCTCTCTCTCTCTCACCACAGATCAGAAAAATCATATGCCTTCTTGAAAAGTATGACTGATGTGAAGACAACAGCGGCTAAGAAGAAAATCAAAGAGCAGGCTGAGCTATGAAGAAAAAGCTGTTCAGAAGCAGGAAGCTGGTGAAAAGCAAGCTATGGTCGAGGATCAGGCTGCTAAATAGGAAGCTGTGCATGAGAAGCAAGCTTCTACTTTATAAAGAGCATACCAAAAAGTGAAGCATGTTGTTGAACATGAAGAGGAAGTTGTTACAAAACAAAGCTAGGAGTATGGATCAAATGGGAGCCTCCAGACAACAGCGATGAGCAGACAGTAACCTTGAAAGAAAGTGTTGAAGTAGACAAGCAAAGGAGTAAGATGAGAAGCACACTCCATCAAACAGTTCACACTTCAAAAGAAAGTAAGGATGAAGCCATCTCTTGAAAAGAGAACAACAATGACAAGGTATCTCGTTCTAAATTTTTGCTCTAATATATCCTATGTCATGTTAGCTCTGAATTTCTATCTGGCTATCAATTTAAGTGATCCTGAGCAAAAATTCAAGAAAGCCAAGAAGATAACAGGCTTAAAAATTCTGGTCAGTTAACTTGTACATGAGAAGGGAAGCATGTACGTTAATTTCAAAAGGAATGCTTCAACTACTCATACTGAAACATCAGGAGTACCTAAATTCGTACTGAAAGTGACCCTACATCTTAAAGAGATAATCATAGAGTAGGGGGGAACTTATAGTACAAACCAAGGTAACTCAGTTGGCAAGGGATATAAAACCTTGAGAATATGAGTATGCTGTAAGATGTCTGCAGCAACCTAACATTCTCTGAAGAAACCAAAGCAGACAGCAGCAACTCTGAAAACCATCTACCTTAATGGTATCATGATTTGTATGATCTATATCTAAAGGAGTTCATACTCCAGAAAGATACAGTAGGTAAACACCTGCACACACCCAATTTCTTATATCCTATGTTTATTGGCAAAAATCTTAAAGGACCAAACTATCTCTATTGCAATTGTTTGTTGTAAAGAAAAGTTTGGGTTCCTGAAAGAAAATTAACCCAAAAGGACATATACTCGTATGGGTACCTATGGAAGGATATTCGTTCTGCAGGTACCTCTGACAGAAGGCTACAAGAAACAACATTCAAACACCAAGAGCAACTCAAACAACAGAACCAAGATATGATTGCCAAAGGACGCTGAAAAATCCTAAAAGAAGGTCATTTCACCCTAGACAATAAGCTACTGAACCTAGGGGGAAAAGCGCTGACGAAGTTAAGAAATGACAAATGGAGTTCTGACCACAGGACGGTAGACACCAGACTACTTGATACTAGGTCACTGGATAACAGGATGTTGGATATCATGATGCGAGATACCAGGGTACTGGATACTAGGTCACTGGATAACAGGTCGCTGGATATCAGGACGCTAGATATCAGGTTGCTGGATACTAGGTCATTGAACACAAGGTCACTGCATACCAGGACTCTAAGCACCAGGCTATAGGATACTAGGTCATTGAACACCAGGTCGTTGCATACCAGGACGCTAGACATCACGTTGTTGGATACTAGGTTACTGGACAATCAGGACACTTATCATCAAGTCACTGGAAAAGAGGTCACTAGTGGGTTACATCTCGTCAAATCCAGCGGTTACCGAAAAACACTCAGTAACGTGTGTGCATGAAAAGTGCATCACCCTTTCAGAAGTAGACCATCTTTTTCAGAACCCTAGGATGATATCAGCCGTGCAATCAGAAAAATCTAAGGGTGCAGAATCAGATGTTGACCATATATAGTTTCACGCAATCACCTCATGCAGGGGCAGAAAACAAAGTTGTGGTAACTGCCAACAACTTTATTGGAAACCGGTGAAGCAGTTAATGAGATTTTTAAAGATCTGAATTCAAAACAGGGAGTATCTCAAACTTTATATACACATGCACTCCTTACTCTTATCTTTATTCATATACTCTCTCATATCTTTAAAACAATATGGCACCAGACTATTGGAAACCATTCTCTCCATTCCTTCTTAGCAACACATTCTCTGCAAATAATCAACCAAGCACCTCTCAAATCACAAAAAGTCACCTCTCACGCTTGATTCTCGCTAAGCAGATCTTTCTCAGAATACTCGATCTTCTAGCTTACTGCCCACACCTCAATTCCAAAGGACTTGCACCCAAGTTCTCCTCTTAGAGATCGGAGGATAGAGCGAAGGATCCCACTCCAGTAACCCCAGAGCTTCAGCTCGATGATGATGTCAAAAGGGGGGAAGAAACTTCGAAGGATCTTGGAAGATCAAAAGTCTTCCAAACGTGGAGGAGAGTAGATTCTAGCCCTTCCATGGGTTGGATGAATTCTGCATGATAGAGAATGAGAAGGAGGGGACAGACAGAGGAGTTGGTGAGGTTAGGAGAAGGAAGAAAGGCTGCAACAAGCTGCTGTGCCTAGACTTCTCTGCTACTTCACTTTCCCCATGTGTGTAACCTCTCTTCTCTCTCTTCAAACCTCTTTGCCTTTTTGCACTCATCTCTATAATCAAAGAAGAAAACTAACTGGGAGCAAGAACTTGCACAGAATAGGGAAAAGCTAGATAGAAGATTAAAGCTAGTAGCAAGCTAATGGGGAAAAGAAAGAAATGAAAGAGTAAGAGAAAGAGAAAGAAGAATGAGCCAGAAAACCAAGATAGAATATTTACAATGTACTTTGCTTACTGCGTTGTATTGTAAATATTTTATCTATATAAAATATCTTTTGTTCTCTAAAGCTCACTCCTTGTGACCTTTCTTTTTGACTTGTATGTGGTTTAATGAAAGCAGCATGCTCTACGTTTTTATATCTTATATCTGTTTTCTTTGCTTAAATGATTATGACCTTTTGATCTTATCTGTAAAGGTTTTGTCATCATCAAAAATGGGGAAATTGTTATAACATATTTAAGTATGTTTTGATAAGACAAAACCATAGAATAGTAACCCTCAAATCTCTAAGCAGAACCTATCTTATAAGGTTACTGAAACGAGGTTACTGCAGAAAGATACGACAAAGAAAAGCTTCAGATGAAGGATACTGAAGAGAATGATGAAAGGAATCTGGTAAACTAAAAAGGATACTGCTTACTACAGGAAGCTATCTGGAAGAGACTATGCCAAAGCATATTGCAAAATAGCAAGTTACCGAAGACTCAAGCTACCTGACAGGAAGCCACCTAGAAGAGACCATGCCGAAGCATACTGCAAAGACTTTTGCTTAAAGAGAAGACAACCTTTACATGCCCATTTGGTACTTTTGTTTATAGACGTATGTCGTTTGGACGTTTCAATGCTCCTGCCACGTTTCAAAGGTGTATGGTTAGTATATTTTCTGATTATGTAAAGAACATCATAGAGGTATTTATGGATGATTTTACTATCTATGGTGATACATTTGATTCTTGTCTTACTAACCTTACAAAAGTACTTAAACGATGCATAGAAAATAACCTTTTCTTAAACTATGAAAATTGTCAGTTTTTGATTGATCAAGGCATTATCCTGAGTCATGTTTCTGCTAGCTAGGAAATTAAAGTTGATAAAGCTATGATAGTTGTTATTAAGTCTTTGCCTTACCCCGTAAGTGTACGGGAAATTTGAACCTTTCTTAGACATACAGGTTTCTATTGTCGCTTTATCAAGGATTTTTCAAAGACCACTCATCCTCTTTCAAGGCTACTCCATAAAGATGTGGTTTTTG
This sequence comes from Scutellaria baicalensis, assembly GCA_005771605.1. Taxonomy (NCBI): domain Eukaryota; kingdom Viridiplantae; phylum Streptophyta; class Magnoliopsida; order Lamiales; family Lamiaceae; genus Scutellaria; species Scutellaria baicalensis. The sequence goes on along the minus strand of CM016725.1, from coordinate 8,797,942 downwards.
AATTCAATGAGACATGCAAAGATGCATTTTTTAAATTAAAGGAGAAGTTGACATCAGCGCCCATCATCCTACCTCCAAATTGAATCTTCCATTTGAGATTATGTGTGATGCGAGCAATTACGCAGTTGGTGTTGTTCTTGGACAAAGAGTTCATAGAGCTTCACATGTAATTTAATATGCTTCGAGGACACTTGATAGTACACAGAGCAACTTCCACTGAAAATTTTGTTGTCGATCATCTTAGCCGAATAGTTACAAGTGAAAGTGCATCACCTCTCAAAGATGAATTTTCACATGAGTATCTCTTTTCTGTTCACACATATAGTCCTTGGTATGCTGATATAGCTAATTATTTGGTCACTAGGCATTATCAAGTACTTTATCCTATCTAGACTCATTCTTCTATTCTTCTTGCTCTTTCCTTTCTTTCTTTTCCCCTCTTGCTTGCTGCTGGCTCCTTTCTCTTTATGCTTTCATTCCCCCTCACTTGATGCAGTCACCTACTCCCAATAGTTTCTTCTTTTCGGCTAGAGAGGAGAGATGTTGGGAGGTGTGAGAGGCAATGCGAGAGAGAGAATGAATTCGTTTGTTGGAGATTGAGTGAGAAAACAGAGAAGTTCAGAAGCCAGTAGCTTCCTGCTATCTTTCCTTCTCCTTCAATCTCCACTCATCCCTCCAACTATTCTTCCTTCTGATTCTCTTACACCTCAAAAGAGAATTCACCTCATAGAAGAGATGAAATCTCCTTTTCTCCACATCTGGAAGTCTTTCGATCTTCCATGACCCTTCGCAGTTTCTTTCCCCTTTTGACATCATCAAAGAGATGACGTTTTGGGGGTGCTGGAGAGGGGTCCTTAGCTCTATCCCCCTACCTTGAAGAGAAGAGTTTGAGTGCGGATTCTTGCAGGTGAGATGGGAGTTGAAGACTAGAAGATGGAATCTTCTGAGAATGGCTTGCTTAGCAAGTATCAAGCGTGAGAGGTGACTTTTGGTGATTTGTGGTGTGCTTGGTTGATTATTTGCGGAGAATGTGTTCTTTGGAAGGAATGAAGAGAAGGGTTTCCAACAATCGGGTTCCATGAAGCATAGAGGATAAGAGAGAGAGAGAGAGAGAGGGGATATATATATATTTTATGAAGAATAAAGAGTGCATATATTTATAAAGTTTTGAGATACTCTCTGTTGCAGTTAGATCTTCAAAGATCTCATTAACTGATTTGCCGTTTTCCAATAAAGGTGTTGGCAATTTCCACAGCTTTTCCTACTCCTGAGGTGCGTGGTCAACGGCTGGTTCTCCACCCTTGGATTCTTCGGATCATATGGCTAAGATCTTTTTAGGGTTCTGAAAAGGTAGTCTATTTCTGGAAAGGTGATCCACTTTTTATGCGTGCACGTTACCAAAAAGATTTTTCAGTAACTACTCTGATTTGTATCCTCCAAGTGATCCCTTTATCCAGTGACCTGATGATAAGTCCTGATTTTTAGTAGCTTAGTATCCAGTATATTGGTGTCTAGCATCCTGGTTTACAGCAAGTTGGTGTTCAGCGATCTAGTATCCAGCATCTTGGTATTTATAGCGTCCTGGTGCCCAGCGACCTAGTGTTCAGCGATCTAGTATCCAGCATCTGTCTAGCATTCTGATATCTAGCGTCCTGTCATCCAGCGACCTAATTTCCAGTCAGCCTGGTATCTAGCATCCTGATATACAGCTTCCTGTTATCCAGCGATCTAGTATCCAATGTTCTGGTGTCTAGCGTACTATTGTCAGAACTTTATCTTGTTCATGAATATCGATTGGTCCTTCTACCTTTTCTCATGACTTGATGACATGTACTCTGATGTCTAGTGACCTAGTATCCAGTAGATCGGTGTCTAGCGTTCTGGTGTATAGTGACCTGATGTTCAGCGACCTAGTATCCATCCATCTGTTGTCTAGCGTCCTGATTTTCAGCATCCTATTATCCAGCAACCTAGTTTTCGGCAACCTAGTGTGTAGCATACTATAATCAGAGTTCTGTCATTTTGTCAATGGTTCCCCCTTAATTCAGTAGCCCTTTGTCAGAGGTACCTGCAAAATAAGTTTTCTCATATAGGTACTCACACAAAGTATGAGTCATTCACGGTTATTGTTCCTTTCAGGAGCTTAGACTTTCTTTACAACCCATGGTTGTTGTAGAGAGAGTTTGACTCCTTCAAGACTTTTAAAGAGCAAAAATGATGGTGTGTGTAGGTATTTTCTTACTGTATCTCTTTAGAATATAGAAATGGTGAAGCATAATACTAGTAAGATAGACAATTTTCTATTCCATTTTAGAGTTGTTGTTCTGTTTGATTCCTCTAAGGAATGTCAGTTTGTTGCAGATATATTTAGCATACCCGTATTTGGGTTTCTCTAGGGATTTTTTTTTTTTTTTTTACCTCTGAGTTACCTTCATTTATACTAGAAGTTCCCCCTTACTTTATGGCTCTCTTTCTTTAGAATGTAGGGTCACTTTTTAGTACTATTTTAGGTAACTTTGAGGTTTGCATGATAAGGTGAAGCATTCTAATAAGGATAAAATCGTGCAGGCTTCCTTCCTATTTTCAAGTCAAGTGACAACAAATTTTGAAGCCTAATATCTTCACTTTCTGGAAGATTCTTTTCTTTGGCTTCTTTGATTATTGGTATATAGTTACATTATTTCTTAACAGAATAAAGCATGAGCAGGACCAATAAATAAAAGCGCAAATTAGAACAAGGTACCTAATCATCACTTGCAAAGAGTAGATCCTCTTTCATCTCTTGTTTCTTCCTAGTGAGTGGTCTGGTTGATGGAGTGGACTTACTCCTTTGCTTGACATCCTTCATATCTCCTTTCATGGTTGCCTGTTGCTGCAGACTTGAAGCTTCAGTATAGTTCATACTTCACAGCTTCACTTTGTATAAGCTTCTTCTTCATACTCAACAACTAGTCTTTCTTTTTGATCCACTCCATGTTGGTCTACTTTGTGATAGGTAGACACTTGCTCCTTTCTCCGCACAGCTACTTGCTTCGCAGTCCTTTCTTCGAGTAGCTTACTGTTCACCATCCTCCTTTTTCTGAACAGCTTTTCTTCACAACACAGCTTGATTTTCTACATTCTTCATAGTTGTTTGTTGTCTTCACATCAATCATATCCTTTTAAACAAAAGGTTATGAGTTGATCTATGATGTGAGGGAGAGAGAGAGAGAGAGAGAGAGAGAGAGATTTTCCAGAGAAAGATTCTTCACAGATGGGATCTAGATATATCGCTTAGATCTTTTGTTCATCCATCTGCTCTGATACCACTTATTGGTATCAGATTGACCATTGAGCTTTAGATGAATAATCCACCTGCTCTGATACCACTTGTTGGTCCCAAAAAGGCTGGTAGTAGGCTTAGAGGGGGTGAATAAGCCTACTGTATTTTCAAACTTTTCTTTTTCTCGGCTTCATTCTAGGATCAGTAACCTTTTGGGAGGTTACTGATCGGAGTGGTTTGCGGAAGCTTCATTGTAGAGCCAAGTGGGAGATGTGCAACTTAACATAGAGTTATGCAAGTTAAAGCAGTAAGCACACATAGACACGAGGATATATTGAGGTTCGAATGTGGAGTAATCCTTCTACGTCCTCTCTGCCTCTTCTCAAGAGGGAACCTTTGTTAAGCTAGTTGATTTATATAGACCTATCTATTACAACTCACGCTTAACAAGCAAGTAATAAGTCTTCATATAGATTCTTGTCTACTTCCCCACTAACCCACACAGGATCCTAATCTACCCACCCAGGGTCCTCACTTTCTCTCCTAGAAAGTGGAAAACTCAGCAGGACTCTGCTCTTAGCACTGAGTACTCCAAGACAGTTCTTTAGAAGGAGTTTGTCTTCTTCTTCTTCAACTAGGTGCAGCAAGCTTGGCCTTTGTTTGCAGATTGATCTGCTGAAGCTTGCTGCTGGACTGATTGACTGAGCGTGCATCTTTTGGGGTGTGGAGTGTTCGAGCTTTTCTTCTTTTCTTCTGCTCTTCTGAACACTCTCTTTTCTTCTGTTTAACTTCCCCCTCTTTCTGCGCTTTCTTCTTTATTGAGCTCTTTCTACGAGCTTGAATAATCTGTTGTGCTCGTTTTCTCTTCTCTCTTGTACACCCTCTCTACTTCTCCAGTCTTTAGTCTTCCTCTTTTATAGGTTGTGAAATCTGCCCGTTGAAGGTAGACAGATTTCCATCATTGATGCGCCGCACTCCTAACACACGTCAGCTTTTCGCTTTCCACGTGTCTTCTTCTGGTTGGTTCTTCTTCTCTTTATCTCTACAGGTAACTTCTTGTGTCTACCGGGAACTTTGACTTTTCTCCCATGCCTGCTTTGCAGCTTCCTCATCTTGCTTCACTCTGGAGCTTCCTTTTCTGGCTTGTTCCTTTAGGTGGCTTGAGGCTTCTGTAGCATGCTGCCCTTGCAATATGCTTTCGGCATGGTCTCCAGGTAGCTTCCTGTCTCGCTACATTCTGCTTTGGCGAGGTCTCTTTCAGTAGCTTCCTGTAGTCATAAGTATCCTTGTTAGTTTACCCGATTCTTCTTCACCATTCTCTTCAGTATCCTTCCTTTGACACTTTCTCTTGTTTTTTTAATCTTCTGCAGTAACTCTGTTGCAGTAACATATCCTAAGATTGGTTATGCTTGTTAGAGTTACTTAAGGTTTTGTCTCATCAAAACTTACTTCAAATATTTCCAACAGATTCATCAACACTTTTGTGGATTCGATCGAGACAATGATCGGTTAATCTCTTAATTCCGGTTAACAAGGATGTTTGAACCCAATTATCTATCTATGTTTTAATTAATCATGTTTCTCCCTCTCGATGTTTTCATTGGAATTGATTGCTAGAATTTTAAATCATGAATCATAATTGTTGTGGTTTAATTTTCAATGGTAGTAAACTAGAGGTCGCGTATCTTTAGGGTGGCACAATCCTAGATTATCAAATCGAGCTTGTGTATTTAGAGTCTAGTTCACCCTGTCATCTTTGTAATTAATGCATTAAATGAATTAAATCTAGAGAGCTTATTCTAGGTTGTTATATTAAATAGGGTTAATTATTGATCTTATCCTAATTTAACTAATCTTAACAGACGATTCAGTTTAACAGAGCTTTTTGTTAGACTAGGGGTGATAATTCTATGATAATATGATAGAGGGTGTAACATTGATTAAGACATAATTGATATTGGGGGATAACTGAACTGTTGACTGAAATGTTTTTCATCAATTGATTTTTGTTTAATTTGTTTTCTAGATCTTTAGTTAATTTTAGTGTTAATTATCAATCAATCTGAGAACCCCCATAATTCTTGTTTTCTTGAAATTGAACATAAATAGCATAGTTGAATTGTCACTCCTTATGGGATCGACTCCGACTTGCCTTATCTACTAGTTAGTTAGGTTAGGAAGGATTTAATTAATTTTATCGCGTCGCGACAGCGCGGTCACTCTGCCAGAAATGAGATGTAAAATGAGGATCTCTGTCGGAAAAGATAGAAATCGGTACTCCATGGAGTTGGATTATCTCTTTTAGATAAATCTGAGCTAACCGGCCTATCCCAAAAGTCATCCAAATTGGTAGGAAATGAACAGATTTGGTTAATCTATCAATGATAACTCAAACTGCTGATTCCCTTGTCTTGTGTTTGGTCAACCCCACAAAATTCATGGTGACATATAGAGGGGTCATCTCTAGAGAATCTACTAGTAGACTTACGAACACTAAATCCGATACCACGAACACGCTTACAATAGAGTTCATACATTTCAGGAATTATTTTCCTTGTTATTCCAATAAGATATCCACTTATATCTGAAAAATAAAAATAATGATATCTTAAGTGTACAACTCGTGTATACATATATGAATAAATAATATGACATTTATGTATTGTCTAGTTGACCTTTATGTATTATTTGTATCACCTTTTATGAGACAGAACATTGTGTAAGTAAAACTTACTGACACCTGTATGTGTGGTTAAAAGGTAATTAATTTGATATTAAAGATAGCTTAAAAATAAGGATTAAGAGCTAAATTATTATTTAAGTAATTTAGAAAATGGAAATGTTTATGCATATTTATGAATACCTTTTACATTAGAGTAAGTCTCTTGTGCATCAGGTCACCCGGGTCGGATCCGGGTAATCCGACCCGCTTCTTTTTTTTTTTTTTTCGCGCTTGTTTTTTTTTTCAATTTTAGTCATGACTTTTAGTTATGCGTAAGAATACCTTTAAGTAATGCGTAAGAATACCTTTAGATTACCTTAATGATACCATTATGCCCAGATTTCATACTTTTACGTTAACTTAGACATACCTTTAGGTTATGTTAAGAATACCTTTAGGTAATGTATAGAGATATCTTTAGGTTATGTTAAGGATACCTTTGTGCCCAAATTTCATACATTTAATTTAGGTCAGACATACATTTATGTTATGTTAAGGATACTTTTATGTTATGTTAGAGATACCTTATCCATAAGGTAGTTGTGTTACACATTTTGTACACAAAGGTATCTCTAACATAACATAAAAGTATTCTTAACATAACCTAAAGGTATCCTTAATATACCTAAAAGTATGTTTAATATAATCAAAAGGTATTCTTAAAATAATTAAAGGTATCCTTAACATAACCTAAAGGTATGCTTAACATAACTAAAAGGTATTCTTAACATAACATGGTATGTAACCTGGAATCACGATTTCAAAGGTATCCTTAACATCACTTAAAGGTATTCTTAACATAACCTAAAGGTATGCTTAATATAACCAAAAGGTATTCTTAACATAACTAAAGGTATCCTTAACATAACCTAAAGGTATGCTTAACATATCTAAAAAGTATTCTTAACATAACATGACATGTAACCTGGAATCAGGATTTCAAAGGTATTCTTAACATAACTGAAAGGTATCCTTACCATAACTTAAAGGTATCCTTAACATAACTGAAATGTATCCCTGAAAGGTATCCTTACCATAACTTAAAGGTATCCTTAACATAACTGAAAGGTATCCTTAACGTAACCTAAAGGTGCGCATCCGCCCAGGTGCGTGGGAGCGCGTGAGGGCGCGTCAGACGCGCGTGGAAGCGCGTACACGCGCGGGTTAGGTCGGGTGCATGGATCTAGGATCCATGCACCTGATGCATAAAAGTTTTTGTGTTTACATTATAGTGGTGTGATCTTTATATTTTATTAATGTTACATTTAAGTGTGAGTATTATTACCTTTTATGGGGAAACCTTTATCTGTATTTAGTAATATATTTGCATTGAATAATGAGTACTTTTATGTTATAACAATTATACTTATAAGACAGTGTTTTACCTTCATTTATTTCAGATATTGTAACACACACATCAAGAAATTGATCCTGATCAACAGTAAATAACGCAACTATTTCTCTTGAACTTGAACTATAACCTATTATACAACATTATGAACACGAAATTAGAAATTGTTTCATGTTATTAAACTGATGAAAATTGGATATTTCTTTACACAATTATTTGAAGTTTTACCTTCATCTTCTATGTTTGTTGTCTGCACCTTTTGAATTGTTGTGAATAAATTTCAATGGTTCGAGCAAGAATTCATGAATTGAGAAGAAAATTGGAAGGTATAGTAGAATAATTAGTTGCGAGATGAGGTTTGGAAAGAATGGTGGATCGCGATGAGCTTTGATTAGAAGGGTGCAAAGCGATGAGTAGCGAGATGTTGAGCTGGGGCAAAAATTAAGATGAAACAACAATCATATATATATGTGTATATATATTAGGTGTAGCGGGTCAGGTCAGGCTGCCAAGTTGCACGGATCTAGATCCGTGCAACTAGTATGGAAGACCAACTCATATTTGGAAATAGGCAAATTCTCCTGTGCACCAGGTGCACGCATCTAAATTGGTGCAACTTGGGCGATCCGACTCAGATCCGCGCACCTAAATTTTCCTTTTTTTTTCGCTTCAGGTTGTTGCTTCTATGTTGTAAGGGTGTGAGTGTGGCCTATATATATATGTATATTATGACTTTAATGTTCAGTAACTTAGGAAAAAATAAAGATTTTTCAGGTGTTTTCGCTTCAGGTTGAGACTTTTATATTGTATTGTTGTGAGCTTTATGTTGTATTCTTGTGACCTTTATGTACAAATATCATGACCTTTATGATCCATAACTTGGTAAAAAATGAAAATTTTCAACGCAAATACGAACATACATTTATGTGATATTACACATATATACATTTATGTAATATTAGTTGCACATTTATATCAAGGTGCAACTAATATTCCATAAAGGTGCAGCTAATATCACATAAAGGTAAATATGTACAAATTTTGTTAAGATTCTTCCTTTTTTTTCTAAGTTAGAATATATAAATGTCACTACATTTATAAATAAAGGTTACACTTATATATGACATAAATGTAACAGCCTGAAATGAAAAAAAATTAAAAAAATGTACACGGATCCAGGTCAACCTAGACCCGGCCTAAATTGTGTGTGCACCTTATGCATATATAGGAGACAACTCTTGAAAATAATCGAATATTTAGTGATAAAATGAAAGGATATAGTCAAAATTGTATTGATGTAATTAAAGTGTTGCACACACAATTTCTACTAATTTTGTCAACACAACTATGCTTCACACACAACTCTGATGCAATGGAACAAATTAAAATCATGGCCAAAAGAAGAAAAGCTATTCGCTTTTCACATGGGATGCTGCCTTTACACTACTATCATCTACCATATAAATTGGTAACATGTCTTCAAATATCATTAAATCTTTTCAAAATGATTTTATTATATTTAATAACAATATAGTTTTTTTTTCTTACTTTTTTGTAACAAAATATTGTTTTAAAAACAATTATCACGAAATTATTTGAAATATATCTTATCAATGTTATAAATTTAAGGATAGAGTTATCTTTTCCTGACTCTTATAGAAAATTGTAGTATTATTTATTCAATGTGATAGAAAAGTAAATCATTAATTAATGAATTACTTTCCTGTGCACAAGTTGTGATCCGTGCAACTTGGCCACGTCTGGGCTGCGCGCGGGCTGGGCTGGGCTGGCCCGCCCAGCCCGTGCCTCTTTACTTTTTTCACGTATTTTGGTCGTTACCTTCACGTTATGTTAGTGTTACCTTCGTGTTATGTTAGGGTTACCTTCGCGTTATGTTAATGTGACCCCATCTCCAGATATCATACCCTTAGTTTAAAACCATTGAACTAAAATAACACGAAGGTAACACTAATATAACATGAAAGTAACATTAACATAACATGAAGGTAAAAAACAATGTTAATCATACCTTCATGTTATGTTAGAGTGACCCTCACGTTATGTTAGGGTTACCTTCATGTTATGTTAGTGTTACCCTCATGAGGTATCATGAGGTAACACTAACATAACATGAAGGTAACCCTAACATAACGTGAGGATAACTCTAACATAACATGAGGGTATGACTGTCTCAAGATTCGTCATGAGGGTAACACTGACATAACATGAAGGTAACCCTAACATAACGTAAGGGTAACCCTAACATAACATGAGGGTATGACTGTCTGAAGCGAATCTTGGTGGGTTTGAGCGCACCCACCAGGCGCGTGGGGGCATGTAAAAACGCGCATTAGAGGCGTATGGGGCGGGTCGACCCGAGTGCATGGATCCTAGATCCATGCACCAGTTGCATAAAATATTTTGCCTTAATTAATTATTTTAATAGTGGAAGGGGGAGATATTAAAAATAAGAAAATTTGTGTGATATATATAGGTTATCATTATACATTGAGTAGGTCTTGTGTGAGACCGTCTCAAAAATCTTTTTCGTGAGACGGGTCAACACATAACCTACACTTAGCAATTCACATGAAAATTTATGGATACGGGTTCAATTTATGAGTTATAAAGATCCATCTCACGAAAATTATCCGTGGAACCGTCTCATATGAGTTTTTGTGTTATACATTTATAAAGGTGACTAAGCTACAATGCTAGTCCGGTGAAAAGTAAATGACTAATTAATTGTGGTAGAAAAGGACGATATTCCTCATAAAATAATTGAGAAAATGAAATAGTGTAGTATTATTATATCACTAAAATTCACGTGAGACGGTCTCACGGATAGTTTTTGTGAGACGAATCCTTATTACCCATGAATTGAATCCAAATTCATAAATTTTCATATGAATCGCTAAGTGTGGGTTATGGGTTGACCCGTCTCATGAAAAAATTCTGGTAAACGGTCTCATACAAAATTTTAAGAGGAAATGGGTTGGGCTCTCTTATTATTAATCCGATTTGGTAGATAATGTTTGAAAAGAAGCATTTACAATGAATTAGGAGGAAATGAATAAATAAAAATAGGCGCTTCATTTACAAAAAGAGTGTGATATCATCGTCAAATCATCGTCACATGCTCCGATTCGCTGTAGAGACGACTCGACTCGGTGGTGACTCGCCCCACGCACCATGCCATCTCCATCATTTTCTCCGCTCAACGCCGCGCGTGACTCCACCACACCACCCCGATCAAAACTTATGAGAGAGAGAGAGAGAGATTTGATCACCAAATAGAGTTATCATGCAAAAGGGGCCTCGAATCGGGGCAAAAGTCAAAGGTGGTTCGGTGGCAGTGCCTGTGGAAGTCGTCGGGTCGGGCCAAGTAGCGGAGAATCTCTTCGAACAAAGACTCGTCGCAGGGGATAGCCAAGGGCCCGGTGTTGCTGAACCCATACTCCTCCTCCGCTTGGACCAACAGTTTCTTGAACAATGGGTGGTTCAGGTAGCTTGTGCGGACCACGAACCTCTTGCAAGTGGACCCCACGCTCAGTGCCACGTGTCCAGCTGGCACGTCCGACGGCGGGCGACGCGCCGCCATCGCCGCCTTCTTTCGCCACCTCCGGAGCATCTGCCGAATTCGGACAATGTGCCGGATTTTGGTGCAAGCAGATGACATTATATTGTGTTGTTGTTGTGTTTGTTAGTGAGAGAGAGACAGAGAGAGAGTGGAGGGAGGGTTGAATGAAGGAGGAGAGATGGAGTTTTATAGTGTTGGATGTCATCCATATGCCCTCCATTTTTCATCATAATTTCTATTTTGGGATCACACTTGCTTCTCATTGGATATATATATATATATATATATATATATATATATATATATATATAATCTCTTTTAACTTACAATATATAATCTCTTTTAACTTACAATTTTGCCACAATACTTTTACTTGTGCTTGTAATTCTATACCACTAATGCGAGAAACATATCATGACGTAAAGCTAAATGTAATCATGATTGTAATATTATTTCACTAGTGTGAGTAATAAATCATAAAATACGAGATGTAACATCAAATATAATAAAAGATATAGATAGATTTAACATTGTTTAATAATATATTACATGTAACGCATTCAAAATATGTGTGGTTAGTTTTTTGTTCTTTTAATTAAAGTTCTAGATTTTAGTAAATTCTTTTGAATATATAATAGTAATTAGGATTGAAAGTAGGGGATTTTTGTAGAGAATTGAGATATGGTTGATCTTGTAATTAAGTTTCTAATTATTGATAATCTATGAAATAAATTGAATATGATTTAAAATAATAGTTAATTAATTAGTCTTAAGATGTAATTTGGTTTATTTAATTGATGTTCAATCGTTATAAATTGTTCATTGACCAATATATACCTGTGATTTAATACTAAGTAAGTATCTATTACATATGTTTTTCTTATCTAAAGCAACTGATAATGATCATTACATTTATCTTAAATGTTGGAGTGAAAAAAGATAAAGTAGGGTTTTCAATTCAAACTTCTCCTTTGAATTGTGACGACTCAATAATGTCTGTCAAAAGAAAAAAAAAAAAATGAGAGAGAGAGAGAGAGGACTCAATAATGGAAATTAAACCTATGAAAAGAAGGTTCCTCATAAAAAGAATTAAATGAAAAAATTAAATATACAAAAGAAGGAAAAACATTTCGAGAAAATATCCATATGTTGTACATATATATTATAGTACAGTATTGTTACCCTATTCACGATTAATGTGTCTACCGCAAACGTTTCAAATATACATTATATCTATTAATTGAACTTTCAAATAATTAAAAGATAAGGTCATTAAATGTTATCATAGACATATTAATACATATTTTAGAATTTCATATATATATATATATATTAATATATATATATATATATTAATATGTCTATAGTTTGTACAAACATAAATTTTTTAGAATAACTCTCCTATAAAACAGGTGGGATCCATGCACACATGTCAGATTCGGGTCGTCTGACCCGCTTTTTTCTTTTTCTTTATTTTTTTGTGTCTGAGTTTTGAATTCTAACATCTATCATTATATTATGTTAAACCTACATTTACGTTATCTTAAATCTACCTTTAAGTTATGTTAAACTTATCTTTCTGCACATATTTCATATATATCTTAAACTTTTAAGAAAAACCCTAGTTTTGGCACATTTTGTACATGTACCATTACGTTGTATTACACATGCATTTATGTTATGTTATACTTACCGTTGTGTTATGTTAGATCTACCTAACATAACACAAAGATAGGTCTAACATAACATTAATATTGTAGGTTTATTTAAGCGAATTTGGGTGGGTTTGAACGTGAATACTAGGAGCGTGCGGGCGCATGGCAACGCGCTTTTTAACGCGTTGATCGGGTCAACCCGAACGCATGGAGATCTATGTTAAGTTTTTCTCAAATTTTAAATCTCATAATATTAAATTAATATTTACGTTAAATATGTTACACATCATCAATATTAGACTGATTGATGATGGGATATAAAGTCATGACCGATTAACAAGTACATCACTCCAGTTAAGGCTGAAATATGAAAACAATAGACTATTATCTATGTGATTATATTCTAACTTTAAACTGCCAGGCTGCCATGCAGCTGCATATTTATTAATTGTATTTAAAATTCAAGAGATCAGCTAAACTAAAATCTCAATGAGAAAATTACTATTTTAATGGCATGAAGATATATATATTATTAGTTTTCGATGCCATTTAAATCACTATGTCCTTTTGTTAATTATCAAATATTACCCTCCAAATATTATCATTTCATATATTTGGTCATGACAGATAGGTATTCAAATATTACCATTTCATATATTTGGACATGATCCGGATAGTTATAGGCGAAGTATGGGGTAAGATCATCTCACTAAATTTTTCTTGAGATGGATTGGGTAAAGTTGAACATAAAAAATATGTAATACTTGTATTCGTGTAAATGTAATATTTTATATTATAGGATGCATTTTAAGTTGAGTAAGACTATAAAAAATATATATAATATTTTTATATATGCAGGTAACTCAAGATGTGTGGTTTCTAGGTTGTCTAGATGCTCTTTTCTCTTTTGTGCAGTGTGTAATATTTTTGTGTACATTAGATAATGAGTAGGTCTCTTGTGAATCAGGTGCATGGACGGGTCAGATCTGGGTCGGGGGGACCGCACCTTTTTTTTTTTTTTTCGCACATGATTTTTGAAATAAATCACATGCCAATATGTTATATTAAACATACTTTTATGTTATATTAGACATACCTTTAAGCTATGTTAAACATATCAGTTCTGCCCAGATTTCATGTCTTGTCTTTTTTTGGCTTGATTTTTGAATTTTGGAACATACCACTACGTTATGTTAGACATACCTTTACGTTGTGTTAGATATACATTTATGTATACTTAGACATACCTTTGTATATGTTAGACATACCTTTGTATATAGTTAAACATACCTTTATATATGTTAGACATACCTTTGTACATAGTTAGACTTACCTACACATGGTTGGTCTAACTATACACAAAGGTTGGTTTAATTATACACAAAGGTTGGTCTATTGGAGCAAATTTTGGATGAGCTTCAACACAAGTCTTCAGCGCGTGGTAATCCTTCTACATCCTCTCTGTCTCTTCTCAAGAGGGAACATTTGTTAAGTTTGTTGATTTACATAGTCCTATCTATTACAACACTCACTTAACAAGTAAGTTGCAAGCCTACACATAGCTGCTCACAGCTGCTTGCCTACTTTCCTAACTGACTCACACAGGATCCTACTCAACCCACTCAGGGTCCTTACTTTCTTCTTCAGAAAGTAGACAGCTTATCAGGATCCTAGTCCTGACTAAACACTCCAAGACAGTCCTTAAAAGGTCTGTCTTCTTCTTCTTCAACTGGTTGCAGCAAGCTTGGGCTTCTTTTGCAGATTGATCTGTTGTAGCTTGCTACCTGGACTGTGTGACTGAGTATGCGTTTCTGGGCATAGAGTGTATGAGCTTTCTTCTCTCATGTTATCTTTTGTACACTCTTTTCTTCTTCTTTTCTATATGTCTTTCCCTCTCTTTTTTGAGCTTTCTCTTCTGAGCTCCTTCTTACGCTTTTCTCTTCTTTTGTTGCGCTTTTCTCTTTTGAGCTCTCTCTTGTGCTTCGCTTCTTCTCTCTTGTTCTCGCACAAGCTCTCTCGCTCTTTTTTTCAGTTTTCAGTCTTCTTCTATTTATAGATTAGGAAATCTGCCCGTTGAAGGTAGGTAGATTTCCATCATTCAATGCGCCGCACTTCTTCTGTTACACGCCGGCCAGTTTTTTGCTTTCCACATGTCTTCATCTGATTGGTTTCATTCATCTTCTCTCTACCGGTAACTTTTGACTTTCTTCCCATGTCTGCTTTGTAGCTTCCTCCTCGCGCTCACTCTGGAGCTTCCTTCCCTGGCTTGCTCCATCAGGTGGCTTGAGGCTTCTGTAGCATGCTGTTTCGCAGTTTGCTTTGGCATGGTCTCTTCCAGGTAGCTTCTTGTCAGGTAGCTTGAGTCTTCGGTAGCCTGCTGCTCTGCAGTATGCTTTAAGCATAGTCTCTTCCAGGTGGCTTCCTGCAGTAAGCAGTATCCTAATTAGTCTACCAGATTCCTTTTACCATTCTCTTCAGTATCCTTCATTTGACACTTTCTCTGATCTATCTTACTACAGTAACCATGTTGCAGTAACCTCACGAGCTAGGTTATGCGTATAGAGTTAGGGTTACTTTCTTTAAGGTTTTATCTCATCAAAGCATACTTAAATGTTTCCAACAATGTGTATTCCATATGCCATTCGAGAACAGAGGCGATCAATAAATAGTGAGCTCGACCACCAGGATCTACATATATCATATATCGATAGAATCAATAAATTATGTGACCCATCAATTTAGTATTTAAATTAAAAGATGTATTTGATTCAATGTATTAAAAGAAAGGGACAACTACATAAAAGAAAAAAAAAAATGAATTTTAGGGGGTAGTTTCACTGAATTTTTTGATTATACAGAAAAACACTCAATTTACCACTTGTTTCTAATACACATTTATGTTATAATAAAAACTAGGGTAAAGGTGCAAATATACCTTTTACGTTTACAGATACAACATTAACCTTTTTTTAGGAGCAAATACACCTTTAATGTTTAACTTGTGCTGCAAATATATCCTAAATGTTTATATTTTGATGCAATTTTTTTAATTAAATAAAAAATTATTTATTTGCATTGAAAAATGCATTTTTAAACCTAATAATTTACAAAATATAAATTATCTTGATAAGGAGTTATATTTAATTTTTACTTAAATTATGTTTTTTTACTTGCGTAAACAATATTTGGTGTAAACATACATTGTTTACTTAAATTTTATATTTAAGTAAAAAATTATGTTTACTAAAATTATGTTTTAGTACTGCGTGAATATTATGTCTACTAAGTAAAAAAATTGTGTTTACTAATTTACAAGAAAATGTATGTTTTTAAAGTAAATATTGTCAAATTTAAGTAAATAACTGTATTTTTTTTATTAATCTTTATTACGTCAAATTAATACACTCAAATTTGTTGCGTAATTATTTATTTTTACTTGCATAAATATTATTTGGTATATTTTTATGTATATATACATTTCTAATTCTTTAAATTATATTTATTTTACTTAAATTATAGTCATTAGTGCAAAAATACACTCACTTTATAATATTATATGAAATGTTCGTTAATCATTTGTATTGAAATATTCTAAATTAATTTTAAATTTTATTAAAAAAATCGCTTTGGAAAGAGATTTGTGAATTAAATGGATCTACATTTTATAATAATGTCAAGAAATGTGTCTTTATCTCAAAAAATTATGTTTTTTTTTTTTGTATTAAATAGTATAGAAATAAAAACAAATGATATTATACATGAAATACAAACATAATATTTTATTTGAAATACAAAAAAAAAAATCCTTACTAATCATATGTATTAAAATATTACATATGAGATTTTGAAATTTAAAATCAATAAGTGTAGAATAAAGTCCAAAAAAACATAATTTAAGTCAAAATAAATATAACTCCTTATCAAGATAAACTTTATTTTGTAAATTATTTAGGATTAAAAATGCATTTTGCAATGCAAATAAATAATTTCTTCTTTAATAAAAAAATTTGTAAGAAGGATGTAAAAATAAAAGAAAGTGTTTGATAAAATTGCATCAAAATATAAACATTAGAAATATAGTTACACCACAAGTTAAATATTAAGAATGTATTTGCTCATAAAAAAAGATTAAAAATATATTTGTACCTTTTCATAAACGTTAATGAAATATTTACATATTTACCCTATAAACTAAGCTCCAGAATTAAAGAATGAAAATAGGATAAAGAGTTCCTAGCCCAAATTACCCATTTTCATTTAAGGGAGCACAATTTTACCCACCATTATAATATTTTTACCCACTATACCCATAAATTTAAAATATTGTCCCCAAATACCCATTTTCATATATACTGCCTACTCTGACTTTGATCAGAATTTCAGTGTCAGAATTCGAGTACTAAATCATCTATATTATAATATATATTAATTCATTCGAATAACTTAAAATATACATATATATATAATATATATTGATTGATTCTAATAATCAACGAATATGACGAAAAAGAAGCATAATATAATAACTAATTAACTAAATAAATTTAACGAATTAACAAAGTTAAAAAAGCATGCTCAATTAATTAATGAAGTAACAAAATAGATTTTAAAATATTTGAAGAATTAAGGAAAGTAAAAAAATGATTAATTTCAAAAAAGTTTACATATTAATTAAAAAAAGTTTTAAGACTTAACCAAATAATTAAATAAAATAAATGCAACAACTTAACGAAAAAAAAAAAACAATAAATAGCATAATTTAAAAGAAATTAATATTTAAACCTGCCACACCCACCCACCATTAAATTCTAAGTTTAACGAAACCCCTTCTCCTTCTCTTTCTCTTTTCCTTTTCTTCCTTCTTCCTCCAGCGGCGCCCACTTCTCCAAATTCTCCAAAAAGCTTTCTCTTCCCCTTTCAATGGCCGACGAACAGGTTAGTAGTTAGTTGTTTGATTTTAGTTAGTTGTTGGTTTATGTTATTGTTTGATTTTCTCTTATTATTTAGTATGATTGTTTGATTCATTGTTTGGTAGAAAATAGAATAGGAATTATTTGAAAATAGAATAGGAATTATTACCAAAAAACAAAGTGAAATTTTCGTAATGCCGTAAATTAAGGCGTTAACGAATGAATTTAGGGGAAAAAATCAATCGCTTTCGTTAACCCCACAAATTTAAGGGTTAACGAATTTTTTCCATATTTGCTTAAAAATTCGTTAACCCCTTAAAATTGTGGGGTTAACGAATTTTTTCCATTTTTGCTTAAAAATTCGTTAACCCCTTAAAATTGTGGGGTTAACGAAACTCCTCCATATTTGCTTAAAATTCGTTAACCCCTTAAAATTGTGGGGTTAACGAATTTTTTCCATATTTGCTAAAAAATTCGTTAACCCCTTAAAATTGTGGGGTTAACGAAACTCCTCCATATTTGCTTAAAATTCGTTAACCCCTTAAAATTGTGGGGTTAACGAATTTTTTCCATTTTTGCTTAAAAATTCGTTAACCCCTTAAAATTGTGGGGTTAACGAATTTTTTCCATTTTTGCTTAAAAATTCGTTAACCCCTTAAAATTGTGGGGTTAACGAATGTTTTCCATTTTTTTCTTTTAATTCGTTAATCCCACTAATTTTAGGGGTTAACGAATTTTTTCCATTTTTTCTTTTAATTCGTTAACCCCTTAATATTCGAAGCTTTTTGTTTCGTTAATTAGTATTAGCTCTACTTTTTAAGTAGTTAATTAGTTTATTAATTTTATAATTGTTAAGGCTTACTTTTAAATTAGTTAGTTTATCAATTAGTTAATCCCTACTTTTAATTAGTTAGTTTATGAATTAGTTAATCCCTACTTTTAATTAGTTTATTAAGCTAATTTGTTAATGAGTTTTCTTGTTGATTAATTTTTAAATTTGTTAATTAATGAAGCCCTATTTTGAAATATACAGATTGAGTACGTTCGTGAGGCATGTCAGCGAACCATCGCATATATAAATGGATATGTTCACCTTGCGGTATTTGATGAGGTCAAGGCGCAGCTCCGATCTTTGGGTCGTCCCATTCTCCAGGACTTTTGCCTGAACACGAGTTTCGGCCATTTCCTACAGTGGAAGACGGAGAGAGAGTCTTGCAAGGCTTTCTTACACGTCCTCATGTCATATGAGGTGCGTGGTGATATTGTACCTGTAGACGAGAGGTGGTTCCGTGTAGGGCAGGAAAGTAGAATTTGTCGCTTCGGTAAGCGCGAGTTTGCCCTAGTGACGGGGTTGAAGTTCGGCAACTCGACCTTCAATCCGGCCGCAGTTCACACCCCACCTGACGGAGCAGTGTACTGGAGGGTGCACGCCGATTCATCTCGAGTCACAGTGTCTGAACTCTGTTCTCGATTCACAGCCGGCGAGTTTGCTGATAGTGCGGACGACACTATCAAGATTGCGAAGATTTTGATCCTCCACCTCATTTTGCTCGGGTTGGACGCCGGCAAGACAACTGTTGACAGATGGGTTTGGACTTTGGTAGAGGATGAAGCCTTATGGGTGAGCTTTCCATGGGGAAAGTACAGCTTCATCACCCTGCTCAAGTACATTGATAAGTTACCGACTGAAATTCCTGAACGGTCCTACATACCGCATTACCATTTCTATGGTTTTTCGACAGCCCTCCTGGTATGTCCCTACAAAATAGTTTTTCGAAATTTCATTAAAGTATGTTTAGGTTTTTTTTAATGTTTTTAGTGTTAAAATAATTTCCGAATCTGGCCTCTTCAGATATGGGCTTTTGAGGCGATCCCCATTACCGCTCAGTTTGCAGGGTATATATTGGACTACCCCCTCGTGATGCCCCGTTGTATGAAATGGAGCTTGAAGAAATCGGAGTCGGATGTTTCACAAGTGCTCGCGAGTGAGGTATTTACTATATATTTATTTAACACCGTAAGTTTCCACTTATTGTCATCCTTTATTCTTGACTTCTACAATTTTGTTACAGGTCGAGTGTTACACAACACTAACACCTACAGACGACGAATTGCTTCAGCCATACTGGCAGGATATCGATGACGACATCCTGATGGGGGTCCAACTCCCTATGAGAGGACGTGGACGTGGTCGTGGTGCTCCTACTCGTTCGAGAGGACGTGGACGTGGTCGTGGTCGTGGTGCTACTGCTCCTGATCCTTCGAGACCTTCTGCACCCATTGGAGAAGCTGCTGAGGCCGGTCCGTCGAGGCCACGTGCGGTCCGAGGAGAGCGACGCAGGACCACAGTTCCCATTCCCCCGGTGCGTGAGGACGATGACGACGCGTCATCCCAGCACCCGTCCTATCATGAAGCACCGATACCTGCATCGCCATTAGCCCAGATGTTCCCTCACTCGGAGTCTCACTTCGATGAGCAAGATCTGAGGCCGAGATCGGAGACCAGTGACGAGCTGTACAATCGCTTGACGGACTGGATGGGATCTCGATTCGATGGTCTTCAGCAGCAGGTCACCCATCAGGTCACTGATTGGATGGGAGCTCGATTCGATGACCTCCAGCAGCAGGTCACCCATCAGGTCACTGATTGGATGGGTTCTCGATTAGACGGTCTTAGGGAGCACGTCACCCAGCAGGTCACTGATGGGTTGGGACCTTGATTCGACGCTCTCCAACAGCACGTCACTGATGAGGGAAAGCGCCTGGAGGGTCTGATGCCGAAGATGATCGAGGAGCAGATCAAGGCGTATTTCACCTCGATCTATACTGCACCCACCTCTTTCGAGACACCAGCTGCACAGAGCCGTGGTAGGGTGGCACCAGAGTCCGGTCCCTCTGTTGTCCCGTACGATTTAACTACCATCACACCTCAGGGTATCCCAGATACCGAAGGTGTTGGAGCTATAGCGCGACGTAGAGCTCCATCTGCTAATGTGCGTAGTCCATTTTTGGTTGAGGAGGCCACTAGGAAGAACAACATCAAGTGGAAGGAGTTCAAAGCCTATTTTTTGGCTGACGAGGACAAAGTGAGCGGGTAAGAAACTAATCCTCTTTCTACAGTACCAAAGTTTGTTTTCTTTCTATCTATTAAAATTATCAATTGTAATCTTTACAGGCGGAATGTCGGTACTGGAGCGCCAGTGGGGCCAAGTTGGTTCAGACACTTCATTGGTCCAAAGTACGAGTTGGAGTCAGAGGTAACTTCTTTCGAATTAAACTATTCATTTTGTGGATACTTCATTTGTAATTGATTCAATTCGTTTTTTGTCTGTTACAGCATATTGATGCATACTTGGGCGTACTACAGAGCCGTCCAGAAGTTGCCGAAGTACAAATCAGTCGTCAGTTTATCAGGAGGAGTCAGATTGTCGATAGCCAGCTGTTTGTGAGTTCTGATTATTCGTTTTAGTGTAATCTCGGATTTTTTTTTTGTAAAATTTTGTTGCCGGTGTTTATGAACTTCAATGTAGGAAATATGTGAAGAAATTTGGCGGGAAAAGCATGTTGGTGAATCCGACGAGGTCAAATACAGGGAGGGGATCCGAGAGACGTTTACTGAGCAAGAATTAGAGCGATGTGCTACTTATGTCCGCGGTTTGAGACCGAAGTGGAACTTCATCGCCCCGTGGTGGGATGGCATACAACAAGTAAGAGTTCAAATATTTGTTGATTTTTTTTATTTAGTTTCGATTATGTTCATCGTTCTAATAATCCGCACCTGTTGAATTTCAGATCTGGACGGTCATGAACCTAGACGGTCACTGGGTCGCTTGCTCAATAGACATCGTGAAGCAGCGTCTATGCCTGTGTGACAGTCTTAGGCATAGATGGACTACAGATGTGGTCCTCAGCCGTTGCAGAGTGACCCTCCCTATCCGTCGTATCTTGTCACGACTGTTAGAGTACTGCGGCTTTCACGAGAAGGCAAAGGCACTAGGTCGTGGAGTCCCACAGGGTGTCCCAGAGTTCGATTTGGTCTCATTGGCTCCGGACTTGTGCTACGTGCAGGATGACAGTACGTCATGTGGGCCATGGGCCTTACTGTCAGTGGAGAGTGGGATCACGTGCGAGTATCCGAGGAGGACACTGGCGGAGTGTAAGGGTAATATCAACTTCGTGCGGAGAAGGATGGCCCTAGTTGTATACGGAAACTCCACGGATGCTGAGACAACACCCGAGGACTTTTTTGATTATTAGATTATTAGATTATTAGTTTGGTTGATATTGGAACTTCTGTAGTTTTTTTTACTTCATATTGTATATTTGAAATATTTTCTTAGATTATTAGATTATTAGATTATTAGTTTTTTTTTTCTTATCCAAATGGCCTATTTAAAATGCAACATAAATTTATATTAAAAGAAAATGGGTTTACGTACACATGAATATAGATCATTCAGGTACACGACTCAAATATGTTGGACACTTTCTTTTTGTGTGTTCTTCTGAGCCACAAATAGAACATTTTTTCTTTTTTCTAGTCATCTTTCCACTCGATCTGGGGTTTTCACCGTCAGGCTCGTCGTTGTGGTACTGCTCAATAGAACATGTACTTCTGTTATGCCCAGGATTACCACAACGAGTACATAACAGGCGGTGCACTCTAGAATGTTCACCAGTAGAAGTTATTCGTTTACCTTTAGGTCGACCGGCCTGTTTTGGTTGATCCGGCAGGACACAAACACATCTGCGCGTCTCATCATCTACAACCCACTCAGTGGGGTCGGGCACAGGTACAACTTCACATGCCCACATCGCTCTCAAATTGTGCATCGTATAATAAGAGGCCACATGCGAGACAACCGATTCATTAGCGTAACTACAATATACACAAATATGGTGAGAAAAAAAACCATGATTATTATTTATTATAACAAGTAGCTTCGTATTAAGAAGTACCTGATGGCTGCACATGCGTGCGCGCATGACATCAACTCGGTTTGGAAAAACATACAACTACACACACCATCAGTGAGGCCTACCAAGAAAATTTGTCGACCATCAGTGACCTTGAATTTGCCTCGTCCCATTCTTTGAACATCCATCAATCGCCCTTGCCGCATGAATTGTTCTAATTTGTTGTGCACGGACTTGGTGAAAGTGGGACCTCTTTCATCAGCTGCCAACCTTCTCTCAGAAAACCATTTTTCAATAACCCTTCGTGCCGCCTCCAAGAAGGAACAAACAGGTAACTTTCTTGCCCACACGAGACGAGCATTCCAAACCTCAGCAGCATTGGAGGTCATGAAGTTAAATCTTCGAACAGGGCATTTCACACGAGCCCACCGAGTAGCTCCAGCCTTTGTCAAACTGTCAATCGCTCCCTTGAAACCACTATCGTTGATCAAAGACATGTATCTGTTGATACAAGAAGGATGATAAAAGTTCAAGAGTTTAAACGTGAGGAATATTTAAAACATGAAGTTCGACATACCTATTAAATATGTGTTCATTGTTACAGTATGCGGCCGTATGGAACAAACCAACCACGTGGGATCCATACTTTGCTAGATTCTGCTGAATATGGAAACAACAAAGACAATGAAAAGCTTCAGGATATGCAGCTTTTATTGCATTACTGATGCTAGCGTGTTGATCAGAAACTATAACCAATCCATCTGGGCAACCGAAGGCCTCACGGACATTACGCAAAAACCATGTCCAAGATTCATCGTTCTCGACACTCCCTATCCCAATTGCCAGGGGAAAAATTTGATCGTTTCCATCTTTAGTCACAGCAACGAATCCAATCCCCTTGTACTGCCCCTTCAAATGGCAACCGTCGACCACGATAACAGGTCTGGAATATAACCTAAATCCGGCAATGGATGCACCCAACGCAAAGAACGCATACTTGAATTTCCCATTATTGTGGGTGTCCAATGCGGTATATGTACCCGGATTGCGTTCCTTCAAAACCTGTAAGTAAGCTGGCAACATGTTGAATGACGTCTTCGGATCACCATATGCTTCTCTCATTGCACGACGTTTTGCACTCCTAGCATGCTTGTAGCTCAAATTAAGTCCATGTCTCTCGTTCATCTCTCGCATGATCTCCCTAGGAGTGATGTCAGTCCTATCTATCCGGAGCCTTTGGACAAAATAATCTCCAATCAATGTGGACGGAAGTCTGCGGGTGCACTAGCATTCAGTTAATATGAACAGGGGTGGGGCAGGACAACTTTGGATATTTTCCAAATCCCGTGTTTTTCATGTGCATTGAGTAAGAACGGACAATCTTTTTGATTGCACTTCACTTGCCATCGGTGTTTGTCAGAGTGGTCCACACGAAATTGGACTTGATTCTCCAGATGATAATACCCTACTAAATTCTTCAACTCAACCTTAGACCCAAATGTAGCTCCTTTTTTCATACCGCTTGGAGCATGCTCAATCTCATCTGCAGTTGGGTCATCAAAATCAGGTATGTCTGGAATGTGCCACTCAGCTCTCATTGTGTCATCGCAGAATTGCTCATATGTAGCTCGTTGCTCCTCATCCAAGTTTGTCTCCACATCTTCATCCAGCACAAAGTCATCTTCTGCATCAATTGGATCTACCAAAATAAATAAATATATATATCAGTGATATGTTAATTGTATACACAAATATTCACATATGATCAGTACGGTAGTACTGGATTACCTGTTCGAGGATCATGGTCTTCCTCTTCCCGTCTTTCTTCAAGTGGCAGTTCTTCGGCCTCATTAGTTGGGGCCACATTTAGGTCTAAATAGTTCAACTCATTGTGTGGATCACATGTAGATGAGGCCGGCCAAGGTATACTTAGCTCATTTGAAGATGTTCGAACCAAATTGTCGTCTAAACCCCATGTTGAATAAAAATTCTGG
This sequence comes from Scutellaria baicalensis, assembly GCA_005771605.1. NCBI lineage: Eukaryota > Viridiplantae > Streptophyta > Magnoliopsida > Lamiales > Lamiaceae > Scutellaria > Scutellaria baicalensis. The sequence goes on along the minus strand of CM016725.1, from coordinate 8,773,551 downwards.
TCCTCGTGTAGTCCTAACAGAACATTTGACCAATCCAAATTTTGAGACTCCTCAATCAATGTATCAAAACTTTGAGCAGCAACATGTGTCTCCTCATCTAATGAACATTGTTCTTCATGATAAGAAGAAGAACCACCTGATACTCCTAAGTCTATTCGTTTCAACGAAACAAACAGAACTAGTAGTTCATACTCCTGTGAAAAACACTCATGAAAATCAAAATCATTCATGATTTTCTTCTTCTTCAATCTTCCATTCACTTCTACTAGAGAATGGATCAAATACCGCCAACAACTCAAATCAGCAAGCATAATCTCATGTAATGAACTCAATAAATCTTGATATGAAAATGTTTCGAGATTGATCATTGATTGAATGCCATTCACATACTGCAAACCATGCCAGTAACCTCCATGACATATTGCCACTGAAAAAGTCATCCCTAACCCTGAACAAATATAAAAAAGAAGTAAAATAATTATCAAATATAACTTTATTATGAAAGAAGTAAAATATAGCTTTAAAGAAAATTTTCATGAGTTTCGTTAACCCCTTAAATTGAAGGGGTTAACGAAATTAAAGAAAAATTTCAAAAAAATTTCGTTAACCTCTTAAATTTAAGGGGTTAACGAAATTAAAGAAAAATTTCACAAAAATTTCGTTAACCCCTTAAAAAAAATTTCGTTAACCCCTTAAATTTAAGGGGTTAACGAAATTAAAGAAAATTTTCAAAAAAATTTCGTTAACCCCTTAAATTTAAGGGGTTAACGAAATTTTTTTGAAATTTTTCTTTAATTTCGTTAACCCTTAAATTTCAGGGGTTAACGAATTGAAGCAAATTTTCTTTAATTTCGTTAACCCCTGAAATTAAAGGTGTTAACGAAATTTTTTGAAAATTTTCTTTAATTTCGTTAACTTAATTAACTTAGTTTGTTTCTTTAATAATTTTTTGGGTTAATTTTTGGATCATTCTTAGACTGAACTATAATTAAATAAAATCTCAACATTCAAACAATAATCTAACTAAATCAAACAATAATCAAATAAAATAGATTATGGACAACTAACCTTTAACTATAAACAAATTCAACTTTAAACAAATTAAAAGTAGTTTATGCAACTATAAACTACTACTAAATGCTTGAAATACTTACTTACCTTGATGAATACTCTAAATTTTGATGAATAATCTAAATTTTTAGAGAACTTCTCAGTGAATATGTGAATGTGAATTTTTTGGAATGAATTCGATTGTAAATTTTGAATATTAAAAGTAAGGTAGATTTTTTCTTCATATCAAATCAAATATTGTCTTATTATTCACATGTGTAAAAATAAAAGTAAAAGCGTGTAAAAAGGTCAAAAAAAATTTTTTTTATCTCTGCAAAGCAAAGTACATATGAGCAAAACAAAGTACAAGTTGAAAGTCAAAAATGGGTATTTTGGGCTATTACTTTATATATATGGGTAGTTGGGGATAAAAAAATATATTGATGGGTAGAAAAGTTAACCCCTTATATATAAATGGGTATTTAGGGATATTTTCACATCGGATAAATGGGTCCCTAGGCTAGAAAGAGGAAAACAGCAGCAAAGCAGCCATAGTGGTAGCCGTGTGCCTTTTCTTTCATATGCACACGAAGTCTCTATTCTCTCTCCTCTTTCTCTCTCTTCGGCAGTTGGCTTTGGCCCTATTCACAATTTTTATGTATATATAAAAAGAAAGAAGAAAAGATGCTCTCTCTTTCTCTATTTTATTCAACTGCCCCCAAATTAAAATAAAATAAAGAAACTAAAGTATTAATTAGAATTATAAAAAGTTTATAGGAATTCTTTATAGTCCACAACTGGCCATGAACCATGTGAAAGAGTGGCCCATCTATCCTTTTCTTTAAAATTCTTTAGCTACCTGCCAAAAATTGCCTCTTCTTAATCTTTTTCTTATTCCTTAATTTGGTACTCAACTAAGATTAATTATGATTGGTAGAGTACTATGTTGATTAGGGCGTGACATGTGTTATTTATTAGTGTCAACCCCCTCATCATCATCATCATCATATTCTTTTATTTGAAATTTTTGGAAATTGCTTATGATTAAGTGGTTTAGATCATTATGATTGGTGTAGATAATGAATGTTGTGATTTAGGGAGCAGTTATTTTGATAAATGATGAAGTCAAGAAATTGTGAAGGGCCCTATGGATATTTCAAGACAAGGGAAAATGCATTATCCCTAATTTTATAAAAATGTCCCACTTGTGAAGGTTTAAGGATCACATCATTAAATGAAACTTGCTCACTTGTTTGTTTGCATCCCCAACAAAGTTTAATCTATATATTATTACCAACATATATAGTCCTCTCTTATATGTTCAATTTGATCAAGACATGCACACACACATATATATATATATATGTGTGTGTGTGTGGGATTACAATTTTCCTTGATCTGTAATTTAGCTTTTGTGGTTCGATGCCCTCTTATCTACCTTATTTTGATCACACATTTAAATTTTGGTTCTTTAACTATCACTTATTTCTAAAATTGTTTTCAAATGTAGACACTACCTATGCTGACGTGGAATTTCTTAATTAGGGCGTTCATGTAAGAAATTTTTTGACATCTTGAGCGAAAACATTAAAAGAAAAAAAAAAAAAAGAGAGAGATGATAGTTAAAGATTAAATTTTGAATACGTAAAATTTGTTGATAGTAAAGTAAACAATGTCTAAATTACATGACTCTTGCGAATTTTTCTATCAAAGCATATATATTAGGACTCTTGCGAAATTTTCTTGAATATATGATATATCATGTTAACATACAAACTATAACTCACTACAAAAAAATGAGTTGTGGAAAAGGATTTGGGTTGTGGGTAGAGATTAGTGACATGCTTTTTCATGAAATAATATCCATGAAATAGTTTCGAATGATTTTTGTGTTATATATATATATATAGGCAAAAACTTGTGTGCACCGGGGGCACGGATCCGTGCCCCCGACCCGACCTGGCGCGTGAGCCGCCTCCACGCGCGCCCCTAACTAAGCTGGTGTGCACCCGCACACACCAAATTTCATACCATGTGATTCAGTGATAGGTATTATATACATACTCTTAAGGTATTACACATTTATCTTTAAGGTATTAAGCTTATAGCATAAGGTATTACATATGCACTTTTGAGGTATTATATATTTGAGTATAAGGTATTACATATTTGAGTATAAGGTATTACATATTCAACTTTAAGGTATTACTGCTTTTGAGTATAAGGTATTACATACATACCTTATATATTGTATTACACATTCATACTCACATTTAAGGTATTTGATACTCAATTTTCAGATATTACATAAGTCTCTTTCAGGTATTATATAAATATCTTTAAGGTATTACATGTATGCTTATGTGGTATTACACAACCTTTCAGGTATGACATAAATACCTAACACAACTTTTCAGGTATTATATAAATCAACTCAAATATATGCTGATTTTGTTCAGTATCTTCAACAATACCCAAATTTTTTCACAATTTTAATATCTTTCAAATCTACCAAATCAGGTTTATCGGATCCACCACAGAAAGCACAACGCCAACACCTAAAGGAACCAAGAGAGTAGAACACTATAACACAACCTTCAAATTGAGTGAAGTCGATGTAAATTTCACAAGCGAATCGTAATCCGCTGCTAGGAAATTTGTGAAAATTGATGAAGATGGATAAGAGGAGGAAGAAGAAGAGAAGAAGAAGAAGAAGAAGAAGAAGAAGAAGAAGAAGAAGAAGAAGAAGAAGAAGAAGAAGAAGAAGAAGAAGAAGAAGAAGAAGAAGAAGAAGAAGAGGCGCCGGAAAATCTGTGAAGATGGAAGACGGAAGAAAAAAGAAGAAAATGATGAGAAGAAGAAGAAGAAATAAACGTGGCAGAAAATTGATGAAGATGGAAAAGAAAAAGATGATGATGAGAGGAAGAGGCGTTGGGAAATCTGTGAAGATGGAAGACGGAAGAAAAAAAGAAGAAAACTATGAAAAGAAGAAGAACAAGAAGAAATGAACGCAACAGAAGAAAAGGGAGAAGAAGAAGAATAAGAGAAGGAAAATTAGGGCACACAAATATATATATATATATATACATATGGATCTTGAAGCAGGTTGGGGGCACGGATCTAGGATCCGTGCCCGGGGCACCCAATTCCTTCTCATATATATATATATATATATATATATATATATATGAGAAAACCCATCATCTTCCTTTGTTCTCTGGTTTGGTTTCTTAACATTAATTGAATTTGGTGGTTATTGTTGCTATAAGTATTTAATATTTGGTTCAAATATTACTAGAATTGTTCAATGAATGCACAAAAGAGTCGAGCACTTCATTTTAATTATTTGTCGGAGTTTCATGAAGCTTCCCACATAATATTTTGGTAAAATATAATAGGAAAATGCGAGTGGTTGTTTAACTCTTTTTTTATTTTATAATCATTGAAGAAAATAAATGTCCTCTATCTTTGGAACTTATCCATCATTAAATTATAATAGTGATACGTGATCTGGAATATGGTGCTCCCAATTTGACCACCACATGTTGGATATGTACTCTTCAAATATCATGTGTATACTTTTAAGATATTACTTACATACAAGATAAAAAATCAATACACTTACTGAATAAACAAGTAATACCTTAAGAGTATACACGTGATACCTGAAGATATATGTACAGGGATAAAAAAAAATCTAATATGTACAGGGATAAAAAAAAAATCTAATGATCATGTACAGTAGTGTGCATACGCATCCATATATATATGTGTGTGTGCGATCACGTATATGCATTCATTTCATTCCAAAATACATGTCAACTTAACTAGCTAACTAGCGAGGTTGAAAGAGTATTTTCCCAAATATATGTTGTTTATTGAAAATTTGCCCTTGATCTTCCAAATTTGCTCATATTTACACTTTTAAATGCTTAATATTTGAAAACAAGAATTGAAAAAGAAAATTATAGTGAAACACTTTTTTTTAATAAATTGGAGAGTGAAAGCAAGAGAACAATAAATCCTAGAAGAAATTTGGTGATTTAGCATTTAAACACTGGTAATCTGCAATTAAGGATGAAAATATCGGTTTCGATGGATATATCGGTACATTGATTTTACGGAAATATTGATGGATATATCGGTTTTTGTCGATATATCGGTACATATATTTTTTCGATATTTACCGATATATTTCCCGATGTTTATCGATATTTTCCAACATTTACCGATATTTTTCAAATATTTACCAATATTTCAGTGATATTTACCGTTATTTCCTTGATATTCATGAATTCTCTTATAATTTTTACCTGAAGCAACTGATATTGAAATCGATACCAATTTTTACAGATATTTAGCTAATAATTATTGATGTTTCATTTATTTTGAAAATATATTATGACAGCTCATTTTTTCTCCGATCACGTAAAAAAGCAAAAATATTTGAAATATATCATGTGAGAGCCCCTTTTTGTCCGCAATCAACACTCTCATAAAGATCGAATATATCATTTCAGCTACTGTGTCCACATGATTTAATAGTTAAATAATACAGTTTGATTTTGTTTTTCGAAAATTAGTAAGTGAAGTCTAAAATGTCATACTACTACTACTACTAGTATATATAATGAAATGGGTCCTACAAAAAGGTGATATGGTGGCAGGAATGATTGTTATTGGCTAAGAGGTGGGGGCGCCTCTTTCAAGATTCAGTTATCTGTGTCTCACAAATTTGACATCTCTCTCTCTCAAATTTTATTATTATTTTTATTAGTATTATTTTAATTTTAAATATTAGTGTACCCTTTTAAACTTTTCAATGGAGTAACAAAAGAATTACTTTCCTGTATATCAGTTGTGTCTCTTTACTTATTTCGTGTATTTTGGTCGTCATCTTTACATTATGTTAGGGTTACCTTCGCGTTATGTTAATGTGACTCTCTATCCAGATTTTATACCCTTAGTTTAAAACCACTGAATTAAAATGTTAATCATACCCTTAAGTTATGTTAGAGTTACCCTCATATTATGTTAGTTTTACCTCCAAATCATAAATCATCTATTTAATCAAAATTGAAATCCTTCCTGCTTGAAGCTTCTAATTTGGATGCATAATCTCAAAAATACCTCAATTGCAATAGTTATAAACTATCCCAACTAGGACAATTGACCAAGTTTACATATATATATGAGTAGGGCCCACTCAAAACTTTGGGCAAGCAAAATGTCTAGGTTCCGACCCTGCTTAGTTGTACCTCTACTGCTCCGGCCCCACTCACTCTACGTCCCCATCTCTCTTATTTATTTTTATTTTTACTAGTAGTGTAATTATGCGTTGCACAGTATATTATATATATAATTATTAAAAAAAATATAATAACATATAAAGTGTAATGATTATTATTTTAACAAAAATATATTGATACTTTTTAAATTTGTATTAGTATAAAACTAGGTATTTTAATTTTAAATTTATGTCATTATTTACCTATATTTTCACCGAAATCGAAATTTTCATTCTTGGTTGCAATCCGATAAAAACACAAAGTTCAGGTTGCAATTAGATTAAAAAAAAACAAAGTTTAGGTTGCAAAGTGAACAAATTAATCTCCATTTCACCGGAAAATTTGCAATCGACAAAACCACAGAAAGATTGAGTGACAATCTGAAAAAAAAAATTAGGTTGCAATTTGAGAAAAGTCGATAGGTGGAGTTGTTTTTTTTTTAATTTACCCTTTAAAATATGTACTTAAAAATAAGATGAGATATAATAAATATATAATCCCTTATTTCATCTTATTTATCTATTTATTTATTTTATTTGAAATTTCTATACAATAAATAATAAATTGAGTATCATAACTGATTTCTTAAATTAAATATTTATTTATTTGTATTGAATTTCTTAAGATACAATACATAGGTTTATTTATTTTTATTTGTATTGAGTTTCTTAAAATACAATAAATAGGTTTATTTATATTGAGTTTCTTATAATAAATACAATATGAAAACAATTAATAGGTTTCTTAAAATAGTAATTATTTAATAGGTAGATAATTTATTACAGTTATTTTTGGCAGGATATCCTGCTTTTATATATTATTATTATTATTATTATTATTATTATTATTATTATTATTATTTATTTTTTTCAACACCTGATGATGAACATGTTAGAACAAGGACAAAAAGTTTTATGCAATTGGTGCATGGATTTAGATCAACCCGCCTCATGCGTCTCTCACACGTGTTTTCACATGTCCCAATGCGTTACTACGCGCCTGATGGGTGCGCTCAAATCCACCAAAATTCGCTTTAGGTAGTCATATCTTTCATGTTATGTTAGTAGTATCTTCATGAATATACTACTAACATAACATGAAGGTAACCCCAACATAGCATAAATGTTAATGGTTTTGAATTGAGGTTATGAAATCGGGAAATGAAGGTATGACTAACATAACATGAAGGTATCCCTAACATAGCATAAATGTCACATTAACATAACATGAAGGTTATGACCAAAACATGCGAAAATAAAGAGGTGTTGTGGGTTGGACCAGCTCGCACCGGCCCGAGTGCACGGATCTGAGATCCGTACACCTAGTTTACGGGAGACATACTCTAGAAGATAAACGAATATGGCAACTCGCAGCTTAGCTTGGCTGGTCCATTCTTGTGCTCGTTCTTGTGTTACGTTTTAAGCACCTCAATGTATTGTTGATACTCAGATTATTAATGTTAAATATTGTTCTTCTGCTGACTAATAAAATTACAGCTTTTATTTAAAAAAAAAAACTTATGTGTATATTTCAATTAGTAGTGTCTTTAACTTTTAATTTAGTCTTTAGACATGACATGGCTTGAGCTTTATTCTTTGTGCTCGAATTAATAAATACATCTATATATAGACCCCCACTTTAAGTGTGGATCATTTTTTTACTTCTTACTTATGAGTTAGAAATGTTATTTACAAAATTGATACCTTAATTTATATTAATAAAAACATACACAGATTAAGTTTTACACCTTATATATATATATATATAGATTTTCTTGTTACTCTTTCTATAGTTTTATAATCTCTTGCAATATTATACTATTACGAGGAAAGGTAGTGAGCTTTGATTCATATTTACGAGCAAATTTAGATGTAACTAATTGAAATTGGGTTATAGCAAACATGAATCAATTAAATTTGATGGAAGATTAATCAAATTACTTAAATAATGCATAGTTCGTGCATCTTTTGGAATGTCTTCAATTATCCTTTAATTTAATTATCATTTTCTTAATGAGGTTGGATTAAGGCCGACAATCACGGCCTTTATTTCTGATTAATTGATTAAACTAATCTCAATTTCAATATTAATATTCTTAAATATTTATTAATTTTTTTGGATTAATTACGTAAAAAAACATGAACTTATGGTCCTATTTCATTTGCAACATGAAATTTTAATTGTAACACCATAAACGTTCAAATTAACAATTGATTCAATTCGAGACATGATTAGTTTTTCCGAGCTTCAATTATTGGTGCTCAAAATGCATTAGTGAAAATCAATCATCGTTATTTTTTTAATTTCACGTTGATGATGACTTAAATTCGCTAATGCATTTTGGACTTCCACATCAACAACTGGAGTCTAAAAAACCGAATTATAACGCAAATTAAAATAAGTGTTAAATTAAATGTTTAAAATGGTACGATTGAAAATTAATGATGCAACTTAAATATATAGGTTAGGTAAAAACTTATATACCCCTGGGGGACATGGATTTAAGTATTATATACATGCTTTTTAGGTGTTATATATATACTCTATAGATGTTATGTTTCTTGGTGTTATAAATATACCCTACAAATATTATATGTATATAAGAGTATACATGTGATACCTGAAGATTATATACATGATACCTGTAGAGTATATATTTAACACTATATAATGATTAATTTTGGGGGCACCATGATCCTGGGGCACACAAGTGTCACTCTATAGGTTAATAAGTTCATATTTAATTAACACTTTTTTTAGTTATCTATAATGCCTTTTCAGCTTATCTTTCGGCTGCCAGATTGCAGGAACAATTAGCAAAAATTAAGGGCTTAATTATTCCCTGAGCTGTGCTATTATTAATATTTTAGTGTTAGGCAATTTTGGCATCACAGAAATTAAGGAGCATTAAGAGGCAGCAAAATGCCATATATTTGTCCAATTTTCTTACTAATACATTTATTTATTTTTCCTCGGATAAACATCAATTTTAGTCATGTAAGTTAGATTTTTTCCAGTTTTGATGCATCAAGTTTAAATTTTCCAATTTTAGTCGTTTAACTATTTTTTCCAAGTTTAGTCATTCGTGCCACATCAGATTTTCCAATGACCACATCAAATTTTCCGACGACTACATTATCATTTTTAGTTGCTCCAACCAAATAGGATTAAAATTGGAAAAAATCGATTGTTAAAGGATTAAAATTGTAAAGTTTAAACTTGATGCACCAAAATTGGAAATAGCCTAATTTGCAGGACTAAAATTGATATTTCCCCTTTTTACTTAGTAGTATGTTTTTAAATTTTGTTTAATTATCAACAAATTCCATGAAATTGAATTTTTTTTTTTTTTTGAGATATACAAGAGCTTCTATATTTTCACTTTTTAAAGTTTCATTTTTATTTCAAAATAAGTACCACACATATATTAAATGACATCTATATATCTATATATAAAAAGAAGACCTTTTATAAAAATAACAATAACTAATTTTCCCTCCTATTTTGACATACTATAAATGTAAATAAAGTAGTTATAAGAATTTAAAAAAATCGAAAAGAATTCTTTTATATTTTTTAGGATTGTGGGGCCCTTTAGGTTGCGACATGACCTATAGATAGGATTATGTAGGTTTATTTTGTCCATTATTACCTATTTTATATAAATCATAATTTTTAAATTAATTAAATAACTTTTCCATTTTAAATTTTGTTTCAATCTATGAAAAATATAAATTTGATATTTAAATTTTGGTGTATAATTATATTTAACAAAGTTACAAATACAAAAACAAATGACCAATTAAACTATACATTAGAGAATTTAAAGAATAATTTTAAAATTATTAGTTTTAGAATTTTTGAGAAATTAATAAAAATGAAAAACATTTTGGTATAATTATTTGATCTATTTGTCAATACAAGTGAGTTGAATATTCAATTACCTTCCTTATTTAAATACATATCAAGATATTTTATTTATTGAAAGACATACAATATATTTTCTTTAACTTGAAATAATTAAGTTGTATGCATTAATTAGACCAAAAATTTCTAAGAAATCTATAATTGTGAACACAAAGGAAATATTTACTAACACCTTAGTTAGTAATTATAAATAAAATAATAAAATAATATATTAATTAATTGTTAGTAAAGATAAATCAAAATATAAAACAATATATTTTATTATATTAATTATATTTATATTAACTACAACATGCATAATGATAAGTGTCGTTTTTACTATATTTTTACGTATGTTTATGTGTTCATTTGAGCATGTTTATGTACGTTTATATAGTGATTTAGATACTTTTGATTTATTAGTTGCATTTGATGGTTTTGTGTTTAGTTTTGTGTTTTTAGTGCAAAAATCGCAAGTTTCAACTCACATGCGCAGTTATCGAAGAAATGATATATCTCACGATCTAGAAGTCCAAATTGGAAGATCTTAATTTTGTTGAAAAGCTAACGAAGAGGTCTACAACTTTGATGTTGAACACTTTTCCCAATTCGTTCTCCAAGAAAGCAGAATATTAAGGAAAAACGGAAGTGTTGCGTTCGGTTCTTCGTCGTGACAGGGCTCTAGTATTTTGATCATAACGTTTTCTAGAAAACTGCTATTGAGGTGAAATTTGTGGCATTTGAAAGCTAACTTCAAGACCTACAACTTTCATGAAGATATCGAAGTCAAATTCGGAACTTTGCACCAGCGCACGACCGTGTCTTGGGACACGGTCGTGTCCCACTGCACAGAAAGACTAGCACTGGAGCACGGGTGACCGTGTCCTGGGGCACGGTCGTGCCCGAGAGACTCCTATTCGATCCCAAACTCGATTTTTGACGTATCTCACACTTCTAAACCATCTAGGAGACCTCCAAGATGCTATATATACCCAAATTCGTCCCAAAAAGGAGCAGACAGATAGGGAGGACAATCATTAGGGTAGGAATAACATCTATAGAGAGAAAACACATATTCTGAGAGCATCCGGAGAGGAGGAGAAGACTTCAAAGATCGAAGAATCGAGAGATCATCGTTCATATAGAGTTTTTCTTTATCTTTCTTTTATTGTTGGATTATTTTAGTTTGATATGATATTTTCAATCTTGTCCATGAGTTTGTTGATATTCATGTCTGGCTAGTTTTCCATGGGTTTCTAGGGCTTGTTAGTAGTCTGATTCGAATCTGATGGATCTTTGATTTCAATTCAATTTCTTGATTATTTATCCTATTGATGTGTTTATAGTTTGATTGCTTGTTTGATTATGTGGCCACTAATTGAGCATGTTTAAGTAATTAAGTCAAAATTCGAGAGAGGAGATTTAATTACGGAAGAGTAAACACATGACATATATGCAGCATGAGATCGAGAGATGAATGACATATGTGATGAGATTTTCAATCCTAGGTGCTTTTGGGAGTTGTGTTATATCAAATCGAGTTGAGATACCTCTGGTAGCATAATAATCAACCGGTTAAATTGACTCGAGAGAGCTTTTAATTTGATATTCGTGATTGCTCATATAGGATAGTTAATCATTGAATTGGATTGGTCAAGTGATATCATGATGAGAATTAGATGAAAACATGTTCTAGAACCTGTCTCAGTTATATCTGTTTGTCTCCGTGTATTTATTTGTTTTTGTTTTACTATAGTTAATTGAATTTTTTTGACATCTGATAGCCTAGATAAAGTTAGGGGTTGAATTTGGGTAATCGATTATTCCTAGGTAATAGTCTCTGTGGGATCGACCTTGCTTACCGTATTCTGCAATCTACACCGTACACTTGCGGTAGTAGCCTAAAGAAATAGGTGACACATATCATATATATCTTAAGGAGGTATCATATCTTTTCATTATAAATTTTCGTTTAACATCCATAACACAATAAATGGTTATCAATACCAAATTTAATTTAATTAATTTTAATTTATAGTATTAATGGCTGTATAAAATTGATGTTTATTTAACAACCTCATATTTCAAATATATATTTTATAATTCATTGTTTAACATAAACATACATTTATATATTATAGTTTGCATTTCAAAATTATAATATTATTTAAGATATAATACATTAAAGATAATATGTCTAGATTCTTATTTATATATAATTTTAGGTTAATATAATATTATAAGATTATATTATTAGAAAGTTCAAAACTAATAGATCATATCTGACAAACCGTGCATCACACGGGTAAATTACTAGTTACTCCCTCCGTCCCACTTAAAACTGCATACTTGCCATTTTCGTTTGTCCCAGTCTAATTTGCCAGCCCCAAAATGGCAAAGAAAATTTACTCCCTTACCCCTCCATTTCTTTCATTTTACAACTTTTGCACTCAAATTATACCTTTAAATTACAAAATTGCCACTCAAAAACATTAAAATAACACATCCAATTAAAGTCAACAACTTTTTCTTAGGATCCGTGCCGGTCAAAGTAGACATATTTAAGTGGGACGAAGGTAGTACTAATTATAGTAATCCAAACAAATATGTTTCTAGCAGTATTTGTTTTTCAGATCTAAACATTAAGCCGAATGTAAACTAATGTTTATAATATAGCACACAAATTATTACAATGTAAGGGGATGTACCCTTACCAAATGTAATATAAGATGTAGGTTGAAATTGAGGAAAAAATCTACTCCTCTTAAGTGTACATGAGTACTTTAAAAAAAAAAAAAATTTGGGGGAGTGGAAGAGATGAGAAATAAAGATTAGAAAACTTACGTGACTCGAATTTAAACTCTAATGGTCATACAATTTACATGTTTTTTTTATAAACGTTGGATACCAGCTATTTGAATTATAAGACTCGTAATGATATAGATGTGCTCTTGAATGATCCTATTCTAAAGGAAACAAAATTTATTGATTTGCTATTTATCCTGTTGACTCGTGCAGTCATACTTTACATCAATTGTCACCTTGATTTTCATTAATTAAACAAATTAATCAAGATGTGTACTTTGTATACGATGATCCTCTCAGGTTCACTGAATCTCATTCCAAATAATTTAAGAAAATAACTCTCTGTTGTTTTGTAAGATCTTATGCTCAAGTACGTGCTAACTTTTTATATGTACAAAATCACATGTCATTGGATTAAGCTATATAGATTGAGATTAAATGAACCTTAATTATTCTATCTAATTATTCGTTCTAGAATTTGTTTTCTAAGTTCCTTGATCTCACTCTGCGACTAAAACTTAAAAAAAAAAAAAAAACCCTTATTTATGAGGTTTGCCATAATAGTTTTAAGGACACACGGAATAACCATATCACTTTATTTTTTAATTTTTTTTATTCATCTATATTTGTCTCATTATATATAAGTCCTCTATTTTTTGCCTTCTGATTTTTAGTCTCTTGTTTTTAAAAAATATCATTTTTCCTCATTTACATGCATTAAAAGGTAACTTCTTTATTTTTTAATTACAATTTAATTTTAACATAAAAAAAATTCTTCATCTAATATGTCTAAGTTAATACTATTGATTAAAAATTAATCTACTATTTTTTGTCCCGATACGAGTGAGTTAGAATTAACATGATTTGAGCAACAAAATTGTTAATTTACAACTTTTCCACAAATTATATATACACAAGTTGTACATCAGTGTGATGCACGTTTATTATTTATCACGACTCAATTGTTAACAACAACAATATTAATCACGTAATATATTATTGCCATTTATATTTAGAATTACAATAATAACAATAATAACAATATTACTATTATTATTAGGTAAAATAGCCCACTAACCCTTCCTATATAAATATTTGTCCAACTAGCCTTTCACCTAATTTCCAAATAAATATTAAATAAAAATAAATTAAATGAAATCCGTTATACCATATAACCATGCACCACGCGTGTATCACATCCCAAAACACGTTATATGAGTTCTGAACGTAAAAACGATTACAAATTATAATATATTTCTAGTATTTAAGTTACATAATTTTGAAATATAGACTATTTTACTAAAAATTTACAAACATGGTCTTTTTAAATAATAATTTATGTTGACTGAGCTATTTAAATAAAAAACCCTTAATAATAATAATAATAATAATAATAATAATAATAATAATAATAATAATAATAATAATAATAATAATAATAATAATAATAATAATAATAATAATAATAATAATAATAATAATAATGTTTTGTTGTTGACGAATGTTGTTATTGTTGAACAATTGTTAACTATAATTATTTAATATTTAAAATTATTCGCATTCTCAAATTAAAATTTGAATAAATTTTAAGATATCTTTTGTAATTCTGGAAAATCTTTTATATAATTAAATACTTTAAAATTTATATTATTAATTGGTCACTTTTAACAACTCAAAAAATCATTAGCTTATCAAATTATTTATAGAGGTTTGAAAAAAAGTCAACAAATTATAGAAACAAATATAATGTAAGCTTTAAAAAAAAAATTGGTGTTAACTTTAATTACTTAATGCATATAATTTTTCTTATTCTTTTAAAGTAAAACATATTTTAAGATTGTTTTTGTAACTATAAGAAATGTTGTATATATATAAATAAATATTTCAAAATTTATTTTGTTAATTAGTCACTTTTAACTACCTTTGAAAATCATTGGCTTATTAAATTATCTATCAAGCCATGAAAACAATTCAACAAAAAAAAAAAAAAAAAAAGAATGTAAGTTTTCAAGTTGTTAGTTTTTTTTATTAAAACTAAAACTACTTAATGTTTATAATTATTCTTATTATCAATTTTAAAGTCAGAAGAAAATTTAATATTTTTATAATTATGAGAAATGTTTTATATAAATAAACATTTCAAAACTATTGCTAATTAAATGGTCTCTTTTAACTAACTCTATCAATAACTTATCAACTTATCTATCGAGCCAACGACCATGAATTTTTTTTCAAAGATAAATAAATAATATTTAAGTTTTAAAGTTCGTTGTTTAACTTATTTATAAATTTTGTATTTCAACTTTTAATATTATCAAATATAATTTAGAATGACATATATTGTGTAATTTGAATTTAGAATAACACGTTGATTTGTCGTGACTCAAATCCTTCACTTTTCCGACGCCAATTGGAATTTTCCAGCGTTGACTGGAATCCTCCGATCAAAAAGTCCTGCAAAACAAAGAACACCGGGGGTTTTTCCCTGTGAAGGGACTCCGACGCTCAAGTCAGTAATTTCCAAAAATATTGCTCTTGTTTTTTCTTAATACTCAATATGAAAGATAATTGTGATTGTGTATTAATAGAAAGATAAAGGATATATATATACTCCCTGAAAGAAACGTGGTTTCTTGGAAAAGAGATATGGCAGTTAGGATTTCTCCTAAAAACTTGGAAGGTGGCGAGATTCTCGCGATCGTGGGAGTTGTCTCAAATTTGAATTAGTTCGTCTGGACTTAGCTCGACATTTTACCTCACAGTTCGACATTCTAGCCTATGAGTCTGATCAGTTCGCTCAGTATGCGAACATCCTTGCTTGCTCACATGCTCTCTCTTACTTCTTTATTCTGTTCGCGCAGATTGGCCTTCAATTCCGGGTCGGGTTTTCGGGATAGTTCGAATATGGTCAGTTCGACCATATCAGTACTCCCCCCTGTCGGAGTGCGTGTGTTCGCGCACTTAACACAGTTCACGCTGTTAGTTCGCCTTCTGGTATCAATTCCACACTCATTAGTTCGCCTTCTGCGAACTCCACAGTACTTGCGTCATCACCTTTTTTCAGACTTTTGTCCCTTCCGCGATCAATATCACCTCTCTGTTCGCTATGACGCTTGCGTGACTCGGATTGTCGAACCACAGCGACATAACAACGCCGAGCAGTTTGTTGGTCACCATGAACAACTCCTACTCCAACCACTCGCCCTTCCTCATTCTCAACAGGAAACTTCATCATCAAATGGACAGGTGAGATAACAGCAGCATACGAACTCAAGGAAGGTCGGCCCAAGATCACATTGTATTGAGAGGGCGCATCCACTATAAGAAAGGTCATCATTTTGTTCTGCCTCCATTCTCCGTCTCCTAAGACCATAGGCAATTGAATTTTGCCATACACCGTTACAGACTCTCCTGCAAAACCATAAAGTGAAGTTTCTACAGGTTTTACCTCCACTGTTGATCTCATCTTTCTGAAACAGTCCATGAACATGATGTCCACCGAACTTCCAGTATCTACGAACACCCGTTCAACATTAAAACCCCCTATCTCAGCAACGATCACCATGGCATCGAACTGAGGGCTCTGAATAGCAATACGGTCGCGAACTCCAAACTCGATCGCCACCTCTTCGAAAATAGAGTGAACCGTATTCTGTTCTTGCCTAACAGAATGAAGTCTCGCCTTTCGAGATCTATTAGAATCTCCGTCTGTTGGCCCACCCATAATCATGTGAATAGTGGGTCTTTCTTCTTGTTCAGGTCTGGCTCGCACTGGGGGCGGTGGAGGTGGAGGTAATTCCTGCTGCTCTTGCCTTCTTTCTTGTCTTGGCTCTCTTCGATCATTCCGATGCTCGCGGTTCGATCGATTCTGACGAACAAAACGAGCTAATTTGTTCTCCCTGATTAGCCTTTCCAGTTCATCTCGCAAATGTAAACATTCGTCAGTTCCATGCCCATATTCATTATGAAATCGACACAATTTACCGTTGCCGAAGGTAGCTGGTTTCTTCGGATTAGGGCTCCAGGTCGACGGCCACTTCAACTGGGGCAGGTTCCATATTTCCATCAATACCTGTCCGGGGGACATAGTCATGGGCGTATACTGTTCGTACCTCCGCCCTGTCCTATTTTCTCTCAAAGGGGGTGGAGCAAATCTTGTTCGCTGTTCCCCCCCATCTCTCTTTCTCGCCGCCTTATGATCCTGTTGCGTCCTGCTCATGCGACTTGAACTTTCTCCTTTCTTCATTCGAACTGCCTCTTCCAAGTTGATGTACTTGGTAGACCTTTGCAACAGTTCGTCAAAATTGTTGGGGGTCTTCTTAACCAACGAAGTATGGAGATCCCCCTCTTTCAATCCTTGGATGAAAGCGCTTACAACCAAATCGTCCGAAGCCTCAGGAGCTTCTAAGGTAGCGGCTGTAAATCTTTAAACATAATTCCGCAAGGACTCATCCGCTTTTTGTCTTACGCCGAACAATGTCTGGGTAGATCGCTTCTGCCTTCTAGAACTGGCGAACTGATGCAAAAACAATTCCGACAGTTGTTCGAAATTATGAATTGTCCCATCATTCAGCTGGCTGAACCATGTCTGAGCAGCCTTGGTAAGGGTAGTGGCGAACACCCTACACTTGATACCATCTGAATACCGATGTAGTAGAACAGTATTGTCGAATCTACATAGATGGTCCCATGGGTCTGTAGTACCATCATATTCAAAATTCACCGGCCGAAAGGAGGCTGGCAACTCATCTTCCATCACCTCCTCAGAAAAAGGATTCCT
Organism: Scutellaria baicalensis; assembly: GCA_005771605.1. Lineage (NCBI taxonomy): Eukaryota > Viridiplantae > Streptophyta > Magnoliopsida > Lamiales > Lamiaceae > Scutellaria > Scutellaria baicalensis. Next base: position 8,755,722 of record CM016725.1, on the reverse strand, counting down.
TCAGGAATTCCGAGGAATCCGTCGAACAGTCCGCTGGACTTCTCGCAGCTCCTTTCGTAAACCATCCACTCTCTCAGACAGTTCGTCATGCCCTCGTTTCTGGCCTCGAGGATGACCAGATTGGCTTTCTTGTTCGTCCATCCGAGATCTGTCGCCCTCTTGTTCCCTTCCAACAGGCATGTCAGTATTATCCTGTTGTGAATCAACCTTCTGCTTGCCCAAAGCTTTTTGAACAGCTGCCTCTATCAAGGCTGAGAGTTCCTCCGGCGTCAATGTGACAGTGCCGGGAGGATTAGCTGGTGCAGAGTTCTGGTCTTCGTTTTGTCGCACGGATGGTGCTCCTTCGTCTAACCTCCTTCGGGATCCTCTGGTATTCACCATCTTCGCAATTTCTCTACGTCTCAAATGCTCAAAGTTACGAAAATATTGTTTCCCACAGACGGCGCCAATTGATTTGTCGTGACTCAAATCCTTCACTTTTCCGACGCCAATTGGAATTTTCCGGCGTTGACTGGAATCCTCCGATCAAAAAGTCCTGCAAAACAAAGAACACCGGGGGTTTTTCCCGGTGAAGGAACTCCGACGCTCAAGTCAGTAATTTCCAAAAATATTGCTCTTGTTTTTTCTTAATACTCAATATGAAAGATAATTGTGATTGTGTATTAATAGAAAGATAAAGGATATATATATACTCCCTGAAAGAAACGTGGTTTCTTGGAAAAGAGATGTGGCAGTTAGGATTTCTCCTAAAAACTTGGAAGGTGGCGAGATTCTCGCGATCGTGGGAGTTGTCTCAAATTTGAATTAGTTCGTCTGGACTTAGCTCGACATTTTATCTCACAGTTCGACATTCTAGCCTATGAGTCTGATCAGTTCGCTCAGTATGCGAACATCCTTGCTTGCTCACATGCTCTCTCTTACTTCTTTATTCTGTTCGCGCAGATTGGCCTTCAATTCCAGGTCGGGTTTTCGGGATAGTTCGAATATGGTCAGTTCGACCATATCACACGTCACAAAAAACGAATGCACAAGGAAGCTCAAAAGAACACATGAGAGATATATAAGGGTCAATCAAATTCTACTTTAAGTTCTTCAATAAAAACTCTACTTTACCCAAAGAGTTTTTTTAAATTATAAAATATAACTTTTTAAAGTCAATATAGATACTACAATATATTTTTATATCCAAGCAATGTTTGAAATCATAAAAGATTTATGAATAACTTTCTAATAAAACTATCACAATAAATAATAAACCAGACATCACGCAGATAAATTACTAGTTTATAGTTTATGTAATATATAAAAGTATAGTTAGCTAATGTAACTAAAATGTATGAAATTAAAGTATTATTGGTTGTTTAAAAAGAGTCTTAAGGTAGATCTAAAATCCTAAAATCATGATTAACATAATATAAAAGTATGATTAATATAATATAAAAATATAAGTAACATAATATAAAATATATCATCTGAGAGTTGATTTGAATGCATGAACCCAAATACATAGCAGCTTGGGGGGGGGGGGGGGGGTCCAGATGGTACAAAAGTTTTTACGTTTATTTTTGATCGTGTATGACATGCCCTTGACTTGAGGAAGCTTAACCAAACATAGCGGGTTCAATTTGGATCCACCAACACTTAAAAAATACTATGTTAATCATGATATCAGCTCCATAGGACATATAAAAGTAGTTAGTCTAAAATTATATAAATAAAAGTGTTGGATTTAAAATATACCTTTTACATTTATAACAACAACAATAACAAGAGTAAGTCTTATGTAAGACCGTATCATGGATCTTTTTTCGTGAGACGGGTCAACCCATAACCCATACTTAGAAATTCATATGAAAGTTTATGGATATGAATTCAATTCATAGGTAATAAGGATCCGTCTCACGGAAACTATCCGTGAGATCGTCTCATATGAATTTTTGCGAAATAACAATATTACAAATAACCATAATTAAAAATAGAGACGAGGTGAAGTTGAACGTCATGTCTAATATCAGGCTCAAATAGTGTTTTAGAAACCCTTTTTACCGAAAATTATCTAATTTAATTTTTTCTAATTTTTTCATTCAAACAGTAAAATATTATCATTTTCGAAATGAAACAAAACATACACTTATACAGTCCTAGTATGTGTTCTGAAAGATCCAAACATTAAGACAATGAGTAATGAATTACTTCTATATCGAAATAAATGTCATTTTAGAGGTCTCCCCATAGATTAAAGAAAAAAAAAAGGATGGATCTACCCCTTTTTAGTTATAATTAACATTTTATACACATTTAACATGGTATGAGCAGATAAAAGTATTTTTGGCATATTGTATGTAGATATAATTTGAAATCCGAAATTTACACTTATTTTGAGACAATATTATCTACTAAAATGATGCTTATTTTGTAACAAAGGCAGTATGAAATAATAATTATTTCGTGAGCCCTTTTTCGAGGTTAAATTTTATGTGTATATATATATATATATATATATATATATATATATATATATATGATGAATGTATAGTTGGGGTGTCCATGTTTGAATGATATTTAGTTGAGACTAAACCGCTAGCTTATATATAGAATACAAGGGGCTTGGAGATAAGAGGGTTTGTACTTTGTACCTGTTGATCAACTTTATTAATTTATATTAATAACCTAATGATGACAATTTGAGAATACAGAACAAGGCCAGCTAATTAATTTTTGTTGTGTAGCAATTTAGACATGTATAGTTGAGATACGATATGTTTTGGTGCAAATTAAAGGTGAAGACGTGTATGAAAATCAGACCTAACATTAGGAAGGAATTATATTAATACTAGTATAAGGCCCGTGTAATACACGGGTTCAAGTAATTTAATTTAATAAATGAAGTAAAAAAAATTATATAGAAAACATTTATGATTTTGTATCCATCTAAGTTAATATGAAATAGAATGTAATTTTAAATAATATATTATTTGATTGTTGAAATAAATATTTCATAATGTGTGTAGATAAATTATATTGTATACATATTAAAAATATTAAATAATTTTTAAATATATTATTTCACAATTACATATTTCTAGTGAAGAAAGAATCTTACATGTATAAAAGGATAGATTATCACATTTAAAAAAAATGTTCATTATGACATAAGTTTTATATATATATATATATATATATATATATAGTTTGTATTGAAAAAATTATCAATAATTTTATTCAATATTTTAAAAATTTTAATTATATATATATATTTATATATATCTAAAAAATATCTATATTTATAAGATAATTTATTTATATTTAAAAAAAAAGTTCATGTGAGAAATAATTGTTCGAGCTTCGTATTAGTGTCATGTGACACTTTGGTCCTTCTTTTATATATAGATGTGTGTGAATAACATATTCAAATTATTAAATAATTTTTAAATGTATGATTTCAATATTAAATATTTCTAATGAAGAAAAAATAGTACATGTATACATTGATAGATTGTCACATTTGAAAAAATTGGTTCATTATAGCATAAGTTTTATTTAGTTTGTATTGAAAAAATTATCAATAATTTTTTTCGATATTTTAAAGTTTTTAATTATATATATAAATATATACACATATATTAATCTTTATATATATTTAAAAGATATCTATATTTATAAGATACTTTATTTAAATAGAAAAAATATTTAATGTGAGAATTAATTGTTCGAGCTTTGTATATATGAGTATCATGTGGCATTTTTTTGTCCTTCTTCTATATATATAGATGTGTGTAAATAAATTATATATAATGTCTACATATTAACAATATTAAATAATACTCTTTTTTCTAGTGAAGAAAAAAATCTTACATGTATAAAATGATAGATTGTCGCATTTGAAAATTTTGGTTAATTTATTATAGCAAAAAAAAAAACTTTATAGGAAAAAAGTTTTTTTTTTTATAGTTTGTACTGAAAAAATTATCAATAATCTTTTTCAATATTTTAATTTTTTTAATTATATATATATATATATATATATATTAATCTTTATATAAATCCAAAAAGATATCTACATTTATAAAATAATTTTGTTTAAATAGGAAAAAAAAATTTGATGTGAGAATTAATTGTCCAAACTTTGTATGAGTGTCATGTGGCACTTTTAGTCCTTTTTTTTTATATATAATATATGCAATATAATGTAGTTTTAGTTAATATATTATTTACTATTTAAATATTATGTAGTTTTATGTATAAAGATTTTATATATAATGTAGTTTTAAAATTACTCTTGGTTTAGGTAGTTTTATATATAAACATTTTATACATATATAAAATGATAAATTGTCACATTTAGAAAATTGGTTAATTTATTATATTATGAATTATTTTTTATAGTTTGAGAAAATTATCAATAATCTCATTTGGTATTTTAATGTTTTACTTATATATGTAGTAATTATATGTCCATATATATGTAAAAGACAATTATATTTATAAGACAATTTATTTAAATACAAAAAGGAAAAACAAACATTTAATGTTAGAATTAATTGTCAAGCTCTATAAGAGTGTCATGTGGCACTTGTGGTTATTGTTTTATATATATAAAGATTAGAGAAGGACTTGGGTGCCCCCGGGACACGGATCCTAGATCCGTGCCCCCCAACCCGCTCCAAGATCCATATGCTTACATATATATATTTGTGTGCCCTAATTTTTCTTCTCTTATTCTTCTTCTCCTCCATTTTCTTCTGCTGCTTTCATTTCCTAGCCTTCTTCTTCTTCTTCTTCATCTTCTTCTTCATCTTCCAGATTTCCTAGCGGTCTTCTTCTTCTTCTTCTTCTTCTTCTTCTTCTTCTTCTCCATCTCTCCATCTTCCAGATTTCCTAGCTTTCCTAGCGCTCTTCTTCTTCTTCTTCCAAATTTCCTAGCGGTCTTCTTCTTCTTCTTCTTCTTTTTCTTCTTCTTCTTCTTCTTCTTCTTCTTTAATTTTCACATATTTCCTAGCGGTGGATTACGATTGGCTCGTGAAATTTGCATGATTTGGTAGATTTGAAAGATATTAAAATTGTGAAAAAACTTGGGTATTGTTGACGATATTGAACAAAATCGGCATATATTTGTGTTGATTTGTAGAATATTAACAAAATCATCATATATTTGAGTTGATTTGCAGAATATTAACAAAATCATCATACCATAAATACTTGAAAGGTTGTGTAATACCACATAAGCATACGTGTAATACCTTAAAGATATTCAGGTATTACCTTAAAGATATTTATGTAATACCTGAAAATTGAGTATCAAATACCTTAAATGTGAGTATGAATGCGTAATACCATATAGATAAAAATGTAATACCTTAAACATATTTATGTAATACCTGAAATATATTTTATGTAATACTTTAAGGATAAATATGTAATACCTTGAAGCTGAATATGTAATACCTTATACTCAAAAGCAGTAATACCTTAAAGGTGAGTATGCAATACCTTATACTCAAATATGTAATACCTCAAAGGTGCATATGTAATACCTTATGTTTTAAACTCAATACCTTAAACATAAATGTGTCATACCTTAAAAATGTGTCATACCTTAAGAGTATACACGTAATACCTTAAGAGTATACACGTAATACCTTAAGAGTATGTGTATAATACCTATCACTGAATGGAATCTGGTGTGCGCGAGCGCACACCAGCATAGCTGCAGACGCGCGTGGGGGCGCGTGGGCGCGCATGGAGATGGCCCACGCGCCGGGTCAGGTTGGGGGCACGGATCTAAGATCCGTACCCCGGATGCACCCAAGTTTTTGCCTAAAGATTATATCATAGATTTGAACAATTATTAAATAAATGTTATCAAATATATTTGCATATATATATATATATACGGACTAATGAGACAAGTATACGTATGGGTATATTAGTGTTAGCTAATATAGAGTTGTGCTTTTTTATTAGAATCATAACAACAATCCAATTAAGTATTCCACATTATTATTTAAATAAACATAATTTAATTATCGTGTTTGTTGTAACTTGTAACCTACTTGCAGCAAAGCATGGATTGGAGATTGTTATTATGTGTATCCTTTTATGAATGAATATAGATCCCATCTATAGGTTTTCTTCTTCAAGGATTGTCAAACAAATAAGAGAAAGTCTCATGTGTATAGAGTGTATTGATATTAGATCCATGTATTTGGGATGATCCAATTTGGTTTGGATCTGCATTCTTTTATTGTTTATTTCTTTTACTTTTTTGATTCAGGTATTGACATTTATGTTACGTTAGTTGTGCGTTTATGTTGTGTTAATCACACTTTTATGCTATATTAAAAATACAAATATCATTACCTTTATATAATATTTAACTTCAAAAAAAAAAAAAAATTCTATACAATTTGTACATATAAAACTTTATGTGATATTACTTATATCTAATTTGATATTATATATACCTTGTTACACCTTAGAATCTTATTCGGGTCTTTTACGAAAAACTGAGCCGAGCTACAATAATACAAGTCTGAGCAGCAGATCCCGCATAACTCGAGCTTAATGGGATGAGCTATGGAGGCCGACTTGAACGGACGACCTGAGCTACACAGCAGAAGACTTATGCAAGGCAACGCTTTGAAGATCGGATTGTATCTTCCTAAGATAGACATGTATATGATTTCTTTCCATGTAAATCCCCTGAATCATGAAATCTCTTTCTTGATACCCAAGGGTCATACCCCTATGTATCTCTATAAATAGGGCCTTAAGGAATAAGGAGAAGAGGACTCTCTCTTTGGGGCTCTCTGAGGGGTCTCAGAAGAGGTTCCCTCTGGGAGGCGATTTGGATCTCAACAGATACGAATCTAAGTTATTTTTTACTCAATTGTACTCAAACAAAAGAGAGATTTTACTCTCACATTAATAATAAATGCTCTCTGCCGACCTACAAACATGTCGGCCAAACCCAGCCTAGAGAAATCTTGCCCGGGTAGGCTCCAGGCCCAATGTTCTCTTTTCGATTCTTTCATCTTTAATTCGGTTTTATCCAATTCGGCTCGATTAATTTTGGTGTTGGATCGAGGGATTTGTTCCTTACAAATTCTTGGCACTAGAAAGAGGGGGGAGTGTCTACAGTTCAAACGACATGCCTGCCTTTGTTTGAAACCATGACGAACGAGGAAGATCTGATAGCACCCCAGGCACATATCAACATCAAACAACCGACACCCCCATGGATGGAGTGATCACAACAAACGCTGGTCCCTCAAAACCAGGCCGAGGAGCAATGATGGTGGAGGAGATAAAATCCATGATAGCTCGGTTAACAGACCAGCTCACCGAAGTGGAAAGGTTAGAATGATTAAAAAAGAACAAGAGGAGACTCGGATGATGATTCATCGTCCGAAGAAGTGATCTGTTATAAGGAAAGGAATATGGGCAAGAGATCCATGGAGGATGAGCCTATAAGGCCGGACACGACGACACCTCAAGGGAACCTTGACAAGCCACGAAACAAATCGAGAAGCATGGTCAATCGGCTAGGGCCGGAAGTCACAAGGAATCCAAAAAGGCTTGATTTGGATGAAGAAATAGATCAATTATAGTCGAGCTTGCTGAACGGCCAAAAAGTGTAAAGCACGGTAGGAGCAAGACACGAATACTTCGATCAAAGAGAGTACAACACTGAATCTAAAAGGAAGAAGGTTGACTAAGAGAAACATTGGAGGAGATCCTCTTTATTCATGGAATACATAACACAGAAACCCACCCCAGAGAAATTCAAAGTTCTTAGGATTGGGGCATATAATGGAGAAACTAATTAAAGAGCATATTTGGACAAATACGTCTCGTGGATGGATCTGCAAGGAGCTGATAAGCCATGAAACAAATCGAGAAGCGTAGTCAACCGGCTAGGGTCAGAAGTCACAAGAAATCCAAGAAGGCTTGATTTGGATGAAGAAACAGATCAGTTATAGTCGAGCTTACTGAATGGCCACAAAGCCTAAAGCACGTTAGGAGCAAGACACAAATACTTCGATCAAAGAGAATACAACACTGAATCTAAAAGGAAGAAGGTTGAATAAGAGAAACCTTGGAAGAGATCCTCTTTATTCATGGAATACATAACACAGAAACCCACCCCAGAGAAATTCAAAGTTCTTAGGATTAGGGCATACAATGGAGAAACTGATCAAAGAGCACATCTGTGCAAATACGTCTCGTGGATGGATCTGCAAGGAGCTGAAGAATACCTGATGTGTAGGGCATTCCCACTAAATTTAGGAGATAAGACACAAAGGTTGTTCAGAAACCTCAAAGAGAGGTCGGTGGCCGGATGGGATGCCGTGGTCGAGCTGTTCCTCACACACTTTATAGGGGTAAAACCGAGGGTAACACCCAAGGAAAGACTTGTAGACATCAAACAAAGCGTAGATGAATCCCTTTAGTCTTACCTCTCGAGGTTCAACAAGCTAGTAATGGAGATGTAACCCCTGTACAAAGACGTACCACTCATGCCAATAATGGCAAGACTCCGACCAGATACAAGATTTTGGTGGTCGGTACACGAGCAGGGGCCCGATAGCAATCAAGAACTGCTAACCTGCACCGACCGATACATAGGAGCAGAGAAGGCCACTGCTAAAGGTCTCAAAGGAGAAAAGAGGATTCTCTTGGCCATTACTAAGGTGCCTAGATGAACAGGAAGCCGAATACACCTTCAGGGAGATACATGAAGGAATATTTGAGAACCACACTGTTGGATACATTTGTAGAATGTTTTGATGAGACAAAACCTTAAGTAACTTTAAACATGCATAACCAATCTGAGGATATGTTACTGCAATAGAGTTACTACAGAAGATTAAAAGAAATAGAGAAAGTGTCAAAAGGAAGGATACTGAAGAGAATGGTTAAAGAGAATTTGGTGAACTGGTAAGGATACTATTGACTTCAGGGAGCTACTGGAAGGGACCTCGCCAAAGAATAAAATAGTGAGATAGGAAGCTGCCTGGAAGACCATGCCGAAAGCATACTGCATAGACAACATGCTACAAAAGCCTCGAGCCACCTGAAGGAGCAAGCCAGAAAAGGAAGCTCCAGAGTGAAGCTAGAGGAGGAAGCTGCAAAGCAGGCATGGGAAGAAAAGTCAAAGTTATCGGTTGACATAAGAAGTAACCGGTAGAGAGAAAAGAGAAAAGGAGTTTACTAGAAGAAGACACGTGGAAAACGAAAAACTAGCGTGTGTCAGGAGTGCGGCGCATCAATGATGGAAATTTGTGTACCTTCAACGGGCAGATTTTACCACCTATAAAGAGGAAGACTGAAGACTGAAAAATGTGTGGAAGAGAGATGAAGTGAGCACCTCAGAATATCCAAGCTCACACGAGAGAAGCGCAAAAGAAGAGAGAAGAGCTTAAGAAAGAGAAGCGCATAAAGAGGGGGAAGCCTTGAAGAAAAGAGTGTTTATACAGAGCAGAAGAAGAGCTCAAACACTCTACATCCCAAGAAGACGCACACCCAGTCTACCAGTCTTTATCTGCTTACTGCATGCATACATATATTCGAACCTCTATACATCCCTGCGTCTTTATCTGCTTACTGCATGCATACATATATTCTCTCTGATAAGCTGCACATCTTCTACTCGGCTCTGTAATAAGCTTCCGCAAACCACTTTAATCAGTATCCTCCCAAAAGGTTACTGATATTAAAAGCGAACCGAAAGAGTTAAAAGAAAAACTTGAAAAAGAAGGTAGGCTTATTCACCCCCCCTCTAAGCCTACCTACAACAGTTTTAGGATCAACAAGTGGTATCAGAGCAGGTTGGATTATCTACCAGTTGATCCATCTGATACCAACAAGTGGTATCAATGGTCAATCACCGGTGGATTATTCATCCTTGCTCAATGGTCAATCTGATACCAACAAGTGGTATCAGAGCAGATGGATGAATAAAAGATCTAATCGATCTAGCCAGATCCCATCTGTGAAAAAGCCTCTCTCTCAAAAATCTCTCTCTCTCTCTCACCCTCACATCAGAGATCATTTCAATGTCTTTTGCTCTAAAAGGATATGATTAATATGAAGACAACAAACAACTGAAAGATATAGAAAATCAAGCTGTGTTGTGAAGAAAAGCTGTTTCTGAGTGGGAATAGCAAGCTACCGAAGGAAGGACTGCGAAGAAGGAAGCCATGCAAAAGGAGCAAAGTCCTTACCTATCACGGAGCTGACCAACATGAAGCTGATCAACAAAGAAGACTTGCTCCTGAGCAAACAAAGGAAGCTGGCATCAACAAGCGAAGAAGAAGATGCTGAGGATGTCAAGCAAAAGAGTAAAAGAAGAACTCACTCCAGTCTCCAGGCAGAAATAAAAATGAAATAGGACCTACTCTTTCAAAAGAACAATAATGACCGGTACCTCGTTTCAATTCTATACTCTTTACTTCTGGTCATAATCATGTCTATTCTATCAAAGAACTCAAGTGACTATACTCTAAGATAATGGACTTTAAACTGTTGTCACTTGATTCTAATAATAAAAAATGAGAAGGAAACCTGCATGTTTATCTCTATATTATAATGCTTCACTTTCGCATGCAAAACCTTAAAGTAACCTGGAACAGTACTATCAGTAACCCCACATCTTAAAAGAGAAGACCATAAAGTAAGGGGGAACTTCCAGTACAAATCAAGGAAACTTTGAAGGCAAAAAGGTTAAAATCCTTGGAGTAACACAAAAAATGGGTATGCTGTAAAAAGTCTGCAACAAACCAAACTTTAAGCAGAACAACAACTTCAAGTTTTTTTTCTTCATTGTTATCTATGCTCATCCTTTCATATCTAAAAGAGTTTATAATCTAAAAGATACAGTAAGAAAACACCTGCACACACCTTGTTCTTAATCTCTAAAAATCTTGAAGAAGCCAAAACTTTCTCTGCAGCAACCATGGGCTGAAAAGAAGGTTTAAGCTTCTAAAAGATACTTAACTCAGAAGGACTCATGAGCATATGAGTACCTATACAAGATAAGTGTTTTGCAGGTACATCTAAAGGGTTAATGATTTTAGGGGGAACAAATGAAAAAATGACAAATTCTGATTATAGGATGCTGAACATTCGGTTGACGGATACTAGGTCATGGGAAAACAGGATGCTGTACACCAAGACACTAGACATCGAGCTGCTGGATGATTAAGCTACTAGAAATCAGATCACTTGTCATTAAGTTAATAGAAAAGGTAGAAGGACTCAAAGAAAAATATGAAATCTGGCGAAAGAATGCTAGACACAGGACATTGGATACTAGGTCGCTAGATAGCAGGATGCTGGACATCAGGATGCTAGATACCAGACTAAGTGGAGATTAGGTCGCTGGATGGCAGGACGCTAAATATTAGGATACTAGATACCAGGGGCTGGATACTAGATCGTTAAACACTAGGTAGCTGAGCACCAGGACGCTGAATACCAGGATGCTGGACACTAGATCGCTGAACACCAAGTCGCTGGGTATCAGGATGCTAGACACCAATGAAATGGATACTAGGTTACTTAACATCAGAATTTATCATCAAGTCACTGGAAAAGGGATCACTTGGAGGTTACAAGATAGAGCAGTTACTGAAAATCTTCTCGATAACGTGCGCACATATAAAGTGGATCACCCTTCTAGAAATAGACTATCTTTTCAAAACTCTAAAAGAATTCCAGTCGTGCGATCAGAAGAATCAAAGGTGGAGATCCAACAGTTGACCACGTCATCTCACACAAAGGAGAAAAGACATAAAGCTGTGGAAACTGTCAACACCTTTATTGGAAACCGGTGGAGCAGTTAATGAGATCTTGAAAGATCCAACTGCAACAGGGAGTATCTCTATCCCTATAAATACATACACTCTTATTCTTCATAAAGCATAAAAAGATATCCTCTCTCTCTCTCTCTCATCCCTAAGCATCATGGAGCCCGATTGTTGAAAACCCTTCTCTTCATCCCTTCCTAAAGACACATTCTCTGCAAATTATCAACCAAACACACCTCAAATCATGTATAATCAACTCTCATGCTTGACACTTGCTAAGCAAGTCTTTCAAAGAAGACTTGACCTTCTAGCATTCTCTTTTCACCTTAACCTTAAGGGAACCTAAGGGCAAGCACCCAGGTTCTTCTCTTAGAGGCTAGAGAGAGAGTAAAATGATCCCTCTCAAGTTATCCCCGAGCTTAAGCTCATTTTTTATGATGTCAAAAAGGGGGAAGAAGGATTATGGAAGATCAAAAGTCCTCCAGAGGAGGAGAAGAGAAGATTCCAGCCCATCCACAAGGAAATGTTGGAGGGGATTATGGATGACTCTTGCTTCCAAGTAGACCTATCAAAATGGGCTGGGCCCGTTGGGCTGGCCAGCCCCGTCCCGCTAAAGTTGAGGGTTGGGCTTAGCATTTAGGAGTCCGCCACAAGGCGGTCCTAGGCGGGGCGGGCTAGCCCGCGGGCCGGTCGGCTGGCCCGCCTATATAAAAATAATATTTTTTAAAATTTTTATTTGACACAAATAAAAAATATTTAATATTGAGAAGAATTATTACCATTTAATGCAAATAATGATGTTCATATATTAAAGTTGGTTAATTTATTTATAGAAATGAAAGAATGTTAAAGATATTTCTATTTTTTATGATTTTTTTTCGTAATTTACATGTAATTCAATTCATGTAAGGTTGAATAAAGAGTAAAAAATATTATAAATATTATTATTTTCATTTTTAAATTAAAATTATCAATTTTAAAAATTAAAAAAATTTAAAAAAAACAGAAAATTGAAGTGGGCTGGCCCGCCTAGCCCGCGGCCCGCGGGTGGGTTGGGGTTTTCCCAGCCCGCCATAATGGCGGGCCGGCCCGTCACGCCCCGCTAAAAGATGGGTTATGGTGGGTTGTGGGCCGGCCCATCCCGCCGGCCCTTTTTGACAACACTACTTCCAAGGAATGGAGTTGGTAAGAACAGAAGGAGGAGTTGGTGAGAATATAGAGGGAAAGGCTGGAGCAAGCTACTGCGTCATTCTCTCCATCTTCTCAGATCTCTTCCTCTGCTTCACTACTCTCTTCTGAAGAAGCCTCTTCTCCTCACCTTTAATTCTCTCTCTCTTTAGACTAAGAGGAAAACCAATTGGGAGCAGGCCCTTGCACCCAAAAGCTGGAAGAGTTAGAGAAGAAAGAAGCTTGCAAGAAACCAAAGAGGAAAAGAAAGAAAGGAAAAAGAATAGAAGAATGAATTTAGATAGGATGTTTATTGTACTTTGCTTACTGCATTGTAATGTATATATTTTATCTTAATAAAATGTCTTCTGTTCTTCAAAAAGCTCATTCCTTGTGCCCTTTCTTTTAGACTTATATGTGATTTGTGTATGAAAGTAGTATGCCCTATAAAGCCATACTTTAAATATGCTTTCTATGCTTGGGAGGTTATATTCTTTTGATCTTTTGTAAAGGTTTTGTCATTTTCAAAAAGGGGGAAATTGTTGGATACATTTGAAGAATGTTTTGGAGCTGTTCCTCACACACTTTATAGGGGCAAAACCGAGTGTAACAAGAAAAAACTTGTAGACATCAAACAAAGCGTAGATGAATCCCTTTAGTCTTACCTCTCGAGGTTCAACAAGCTAGTAATAGAGATGTAACCCCTGTCCAAAGACGTACCAGTCATGCCAATAATGGCAAGACTCCGACCAGATACAAGATTTTGGTGGTCGGTACACGAGCAGGGGCCCGATAGCAATCAAGAACTGCTAACCTGCACCGACCGATACATAGGAGCAGAGAAAGTAACTGCTAAAGGTCTCAAAGGAGAAAAAAGGATTCTCTTGGCCATTACTAAGGTGCCTAGATGAACAGGAAGCCGGATACACCTTCAGAGAGATACACGAAGGAATATTTGAGAACCACACTGTTGAATACATTTGTAGAATGTTTTGATGAGACAAAACTTTAAGTAACTTTAAACATGCATAACCAATCTGAGGATATGTTACTGCAATAGAGTTACTACAGAAGATTAAAAGAAATAGAGAAAGTGTCAAAAGGAAGGATACTGAAGAGAATGGTTAAAGAGAATTTGGTGAACTGGTAAGGATACTATTGACTTCAGGGAGCTACTGGAAGGGACCTCGCCAAAGAATAAAATAGTGAGATAGGAAGCTGCATAGGTAGCATGCTACAGAAGCCTCGAGCCACCTGAAGGAGCTAGCCAGAAGAGGAAGCTCCAGAGTGAAGCTAGAGGAGGAAGCTGCAAAGCAGACATGGGGAGAAAAGTCAAAGTTACCGTAGACATAAGAAGTTACCGGTAGAGAGAAAAGAGAAGAGGAGCCAACCAGAAAAAGACACGTGGAAAGCGAAAAGCTGGCGTGTGTCAGGAGTGCGGCGCATCAATGATGGAAATCTGTGTACCTTCAACGGGCAGATTTCACAACCTATAAAGAGGAAGACTGAAGATTGAAAAGTGTGTGGAAGAGAGATGAAGTGAGCACCTTAGAATATCCAAGCTCACAAGAGAGAAGCGCAAAAGAAGAGAGAAGAGCTTAAGAGAGAGAAGCGCAGAAAGAGGGGGAAGCCTTGAAGAAAAGAGTTTATACAGAGCAGAAGAAGAGCTCGAACACTCTCCACCCCAAAAAGACGCACACCCCGTCTACCAGTCAGCAGCAAGCTTCAGCAGAATCAGTCTGCAAACGGAGGCCAAGCTTGATGCACCCAGTTGAAGAAGAAGGAGATAAACCTCTCTAAAAGGTTGTCTCAGAGTACTTAGTGCGAGGAGTAATGTCCTGCTGAGTTTACCACTTTCTAGGAGAGAAAGTGAGGACCCTGGGTGGATAGTGTAGGATCCTGTGTGGGTCAAGGGAAAGTAGGCACACATCTGTGTGAAAGCTTGCTACTTATTCGTTAAGGGTGGGTTGTAATAGATAGGTCTATGTAAAGCAACCTGCTTAACCAATGTTCCCTCCTGAGAGGAGGAAGAGAGGACGTAGAAGGGCTGAAAGAGTTAGAAGAAAAACTTGAAAAAGAGGGTAGGCTTATTCACCCCCCTCTAAGCCTACCTACAACAATTTTGGGACCAACACACACAGGCAGGAAAGCACTCGCACACAAGGATATAAGGCAAGGATATTTCTGGCCGAGCTTAAAGAAGGACGCAATTAAGTTTGCTCGAAAGTGTGACCGTTACCAAAGGTGCACACCGGTGGTCTGAGCTCCATCGGACGAGCTGATGTCGGTCATCAGCCAAGGTCTTTCGTCAAATGGGGGTTAGACCTTATCGATCCGTTTCCCTTAGGAAGAGGAGGAATGAAGTTTGTAATTGTTGCATTCGATTATTTCACAAAATAGGTAGAAGCAGAAGCTATCGTAAAAATTATCGAGGCCAAAACTACCGACTTCACCTTGAAGTTAATTATTTGCAGGTTCGAGATACCCCATTCATTAGTAACCGACAATGGAAAATGGTTATATTCTCAAGGATTTCAAGAATTTTGTGAAATACTAGGAATAAATAAATTGTTATCAACTCCTTACCACCCGCAAGGGAACAAACAAGTCAAGGCGATCAACAAGATCATCAAGTACACTCTCAAAACAAAACTAGAAGGGCTAAAAGGTTCCCGTAAAGATGAACTACCAGGAATATTATGGTTGTATAGGATGACAACCAAAACATTGACAAAAGAGACACCTTTTTTCTTGGTCTTTGGAACAGAGGCAAACCCAGTTGAATTAGGAATACCGACCTGGCGAACACAAAAATTCCAAGAAGAAGCCAAAGAGGAGACATTCATGCTGGGACTCGACCTAGCAGAAGAAAAAAGGATAGAGGTACATAGAAATGAGAAACACTATCTACAAATAAATGAGTGAGAGGTACTACAACTCTAAGGTCAGGGCTCGAAAATTCAAAGTCGGCGACTTGGTCCCAAGGAAGGTGCTACAATACACAAAAGAAGCCGATGCTGGACCTTTCACCCCAACATGGGAAAGTATGTACTGCAACTCTAAGGTCCTCTGTTGGAAATATTTAAGTATATTTTGATGAGACAAAACCTTAAAGAAAGTAACCTTAACTCTATACGCATAACCTAGCTCGAAAGGTTACTGTAACGAGGTTACTGCAGAAGAAAGATAGATTAGAGAAAGTGTCAAAGGAAGGATATTGAAGAGAATGGTGAAAGGAATCGGGTTAACTAAAAGCATACTGATGACTGCAGGAAGCTACTGGAAAAGACCTTGCCGAAGCAGATTGCAAAGCAGCAAACTACTAAACAGGAAGCTACCTGAGAGACCATGCTGAAGCATACTGCAGAGCAGCATGCTACAGAAATATAGAAAGATACAATTAATATAACTGAAAGGTATGTAAGATATTTAATGTCTGTTTGAAAATATGTTAAGTTAAAACTGACATTATTAAAGGCATGACTAACATAATACAATAGTATGATTAATATCACATAAATTTATGACTAACATAATATAAAGTATGGCTACTATCACATAAATGTTCGACTAACACAACATAAATAGAAAACACTTGAGAGCGAATTTATGCGAGTTTGAATGCATGTTCACAGATGTGTGATGCATTGATCTACTCAACTAGTGCATGAATTTTAGATCCATGCATTCCATTTATAAAATTTTAATGAACAAATAAATGGGTGTAAATAAGTGGTATTTAATCCAACTCGGAAACTAAGAATATCACATCTCTACTTGAATTAGAGTGGTCCAAATTTTAGTTAAAATTAATCTTGTTTGGAAATTAGGATCATCGACTATGAAATATAGAAAGTTACAAAATGTCCCAATGGAGTTTTGGGATCCTATGTTACAAGAAAAAAAAAACGTAATAATAATCAAATCATTACACATTATTGTTGAAAATATTTAGATGTATCATGTTGGATATTGAAGTATTTTTCTATTATCAATATGGTGTGTGATTTGGGACCTTCATTTCGTACTAGTTGAACTTTAATTTTGATAGTTGTAAATTATACAAGAGTTACTTAATTCATATATGGTAATCTCATCTAATTATTTAAAACTAAATGAAAATCACAATAACTTTTATGCACATGATCCATGCATCACGGTCAACCCGGAAAATGCGCTAAAAACGTGCTCCCATGCGCTCTCATGCGTCAGATGGGTGAGCTCAAACCCACCAAAATTCGCTCCAGGTGTCCAGGTGCTCTACTTTCATGTTATATTAGTTGTACCTTTATGTATTACATAAACAAATAAATAATATCATATAAAAGTAGAGTGACACTTGTGTGCCCCGGGGGCACGGTGCCCCCAAATTAATCATCATATGATGTTACATATATACTCTACAGGTATCATGTGTATACTCTTCAGGTATTACATGTATACTCTTATATACATATGATACCTATAGAGTATATGTATAACACCAAGAAACGTAACACATGTAGAGTATATACATAACACCTGAACAACATGTATATAACACCTAGATTTGTGCCCCTATGTGCCCCAGAGGTATATAAGTTTTTTTCATAAAAGTATGATTAATATAACTTAAATGTATGATTAATATAACTTAAATATATGATTAATATAATATAAATGTATAAATAACATAGCATAAAATTCAATGTTTTTTTTTTAAATTAAAGTATTGAACTAAGAGTATGAAATTTGGAAATGACGATTACGACTAATATAACATAAAAGTATTGAAAGTTTTACGTGGTCTGTAATCAGCAAGAAAGCACAATAAAAACAAGTATCAAAATCAGAGTACACAGTGTTGTCTAGTGTGTTGACAACACCAGCGTAACATGCAACGGAAAAAAAAGAAGAGAAAAAGATCAAGAGACAAAGATTTATTCACGAGTATACAAATACTCGCGGATTGTTTTCAGAGCGAAAACTCCTAAGATGATTGTTGCAGTACAAGGAGATAGATAGATCTTAAGATAAGATTCTCTTTACAATCACTCAATACGTCCTTTGTGATTAGGGAGGAAATTATGAACGTATGCAAAGACTCTTAAAAGTTCACTAAAATCCCTATCTTTACTAATAGTCACGAGCATGCAAGCTCAAGGACCTAGAGAAAAGAAGACAGGGTGGTGTCGTCTATGGTGTGATCTAGCACCGGACAAGACACTGGTAGACTCGAAATATTGGAGCTCTCATTGTGCGTCATTATCTCCAGTCTTCTCGTCCTATTTATAGACTCCAAATGAATCTTCAATCTTGCACCATACTATCTCTCAAATCCAATCATATCAAATTCTATCAAAACAACCACACAGGGTTACTGCACAGTGACCAAACTCAGCTAGCTCACACAGAGCTCTTGTTCTTCTACTAAGAACGAAAGTACTTGATCAGGAACAACCTTCGATCAAGCAACTCCTAACAGTCTATGTTAAATAAAGGTTTTTCTTTCAACAACACAGGCAACAAGCCTTTTAGAGAGGATAACTTTCTAAGCAAAGTATGCTTGCTGCTAGACTGGACTTGAAACTTTCTAAAGGATTGAAATAGTTGATCGTTTTGATAGTTTGAGCGTTTGAATCGCAAGAGTTTCAGGCTTCAAGTTGTTTTCAAGTCCAAGTCTTCTTCTATTTATAAGAGATGAGAAATCTGCCTGTTGGAGTGAGCATCCTTCTTCGCAACATGCATGGGGCGACGTGGCCTTTTCTTGGTTAGTTGTTGAGATAGCACGCCTCTGTTGCTGCAATCGCCATACCTAGTCTGACAGTAGTTCTAACCTCCTTTTTGATTCATTACGTGTCACCTTTTGATTGGTTAACATGTGGACGTGCCTAACGTAAACTCAGTACACTCATTCTGAGGTAACTGCCTTGGATAGGTTGCTGATGCTCTCTCAGTAGGCTAGCTTACTTGTCTTTCTTTCAGCCAGCTTACTTGCCTGAGTAGCATCCTCTCGCAGTAGCCTTCAAGTGTCCTTTTAGCAACCTGCTGTAATGACATATACTTAGTCATTTTTTAATTCTCTATTTGTGCAGGAAGGTCTTCATTCCTTCTTCAAACTTTTAAGTCTTGATCTTCAAGCCTCCTGATCTTATACTAAGAGATTTACAATAGAAAACTAAATACATAGGATCCTAGGCTCTAATCTATTACATGTTTTGTCTTCATCAAAATCTATACAATGTTCCTTACAGTCTCTACCAGCTTGATTTGTCTCACTTGCTTATCTCTAATTCTCCTTCATCTCAGTCCTCTTCACATGTTAGTTTTTCTGTTGTTGCTTGTAGTAGTTCCAATTCTCAAAATGTATGGCATCATAGACTTGGACATCATTGTACTAATACTCTATCTTGTGTGCTTAAATCAATAAATGTTCCTTATTCATCTAAACCAATCTTTTGTGAAGCATGCAAGTTAGGCAAGTTTTATCAAAGCATTTTCCTTCCACTTCACACACATCTTCTCAACCTCTTGAATTTTTTCATAGTGATGTTTGGGGCCCTGCATCTTCTGCTACTAAAGAAGGCTAGAAGTACTATGTTCTTTTTGTAGATGACTATACTAGGTACTCATGGATTTATCCTATGCATTCTAAATCTGAGGTTTCCATTTTTTTTTTTTCAAATATTTCATCCCCTAGTTTAAAGGTTGTTTGGTACTAAATATAAGGTTGTTCAGTGTGACATGGGAAGGGAATTTTAGGCTTTTTCTTCTTACCTCACCACTTTAGGCATAGCTCTTCGATTTTCTTACTGGCCGTGCTGTCGAGGCACGCCAAATTAAATGAACCTCTTTACCTTCACTAATTTGTAGAAATGGCAAATAAGGGTCGATCCCACAGGGAACGGGAAAATCAATTAAGTCCAATGGTGTTAACAAGATAAAAGAGGGGGATGGTTGATAATTATGCAGACGAACCAAGAAATTAACAAACTAGATAATAAGAAAACAATTAAACAAAGGATAATCAAACAATAAACGAGCACTAGTTCTCAGTTCAGTTTCACCTTCTATTCATGATCTTATGAACCATTTAGCAACACTTCTCTCAATCTATCTCTCAACCCTTGCCCCTAGATTAGCAATAAGCTCTGCCAACCCGAATCGCCCCTTACGTTTAGTCTATTAAAACAAGCTCTTTAACAGACCCTATTCAATCAGACAACCCAGTAGGTACGACCTCCAGATTTAATGTGACGAATGCATTGATCTCTAAGACGATAGGACAAGCTAGACCCCAAATTCATAAGCTCGATTCAGGTAATCTAGAAATGTGTTGCCCTAACGATTCCAACGTTTCTTGCTACTGAGAATATAAATTCACAACAATTACGGATTACGGTTTATATTCTAGCAATAGATATTACGATAATCTGATCTAACGGGCCCTATTAAATCATATCATGCAATATCATAAACAATTAATCAAGCAACACAAATCAATCAAGAGATAGAAATAAAGAAAGTGTTACTAATCATCCAAAGTAAATCAAGAATATCGGATCAACATCCCTTCGAACTAGCGTAAGAAAATTAGCCAAACATCTTAAGATTCAAAAACATGTTTTTCTCCATGGAATTTCTAAGAAATTGTTTCTGGAAAATTATCTCTCTCTGAACCTCTCTGAACTTCTCTGTCTGCGCTCTTTTTCTGATTCTAATCCAAGTTGACTCTTTTCTATTCTCTTCCTCCAATCCTCCAGCTTGACGTGCGCTTTCCTTTTCTGCTTCCAATCCAATGTGCGTTTCCCCCTTCTGCTTCTAATCAGATGTGCGTTTCCCTCTTCTACTCCTAATCAGTGACTTCTGGGCTTATTCTTCTCAGCAACTGGGTTGGGCTTTCGTTGGGCTCAATTTTCACACATTGGATCACCCAATGTGGAAATATTATACCCAATGTCTGCCTTCTTGCAACTCTGTCTTCAATCCTTGTTTTCATTTTTGCTTCTAAATTGCTGCATAAATCAAGAGAATTGAAGATTGGGGTTCTTTGACAGAATAATCAAAATGTGTAGAAAAATAACATATGCTAGCACACAAAATGCAATTAGAACCATAGAATAATGAGTCCAATAATTCATATTTTTCTACACATCAAAATCCCCCGAGCTTGAATCTTTGCTTGTCCCCAAGCAAACACTATTATATGCACAAAAGACTTTTGGAATGAGGAAAATATTTTTGCTCAGGTATGTTCAACTATGGGACTCTTCATAATAGGACAGAAAATTTGCATGAAAGCCTTTCTTTTCAATCTACAAGCAGTGGACTAAATTTGGCTAATCACTTTACAAGCATGAAAGATACCACAACCAAACTTCCCATGAATGGTCATCAATCACCCTAAACTACTCATACTCTAGCTTGCAATTCTAGTATCTTTGTCATTTCAATTCTCATAGGTTGAGCTAATTAGAATGGCAACTCACCCTCATTTTGTTCTCAGCTTTTTTTTTTTTTTTATATCAAGTCTATCTCCTTTCCTTTCTTTTCTGAATTTTTTTTTTGGGTGGAATCGGCAGCTCCACACCACTCTTAGGTTGGTCCATGTATATTTTTAGATATGTTTCACATTTTCTCGGGACCCCTAAGAACGGGCAGCTGATTCCGCCTTCCACCATCTTTTCTCTTCTCAATGATTTTCAACTTAACTCCATTTTTTTTTTTTCTCCTAACCCCTTTGATTTATTTCCAGCCAAGAGAATGCAAGTAACTCAAACCCATAGTTGACGGAGACTAAAAATGCAAGCCAAATATACAAGCAAGCTCAAAGGATTAACTTCCAATCAAAGTACTATTTTAGATGCAGTACAGTCTTTCATAAAATAGCAAATAAGCGAGTGCAAATTCAGCATCTTTAACCACATATCTCGGCAATCTCAAGTTCAGCTCATGCATTTCCTCTAATCCCACTAGAATAATCAACACAAGTATCCACATAATATTCAAATCATCATTGCAAATTTCCCATCCAATTCTTTTTGCATAATTTCCCAACCAACATATAAATGCACAACAAAACACTTTGCATCTTTTCGATCCATCCCCCCCTTTTAAAAGATTGCTTGTCCTCAAGCAAATAAAAAATAACACATAAGGTAGGAATGAAATTGAAAAGACAAAGTGGAAAGAAATCACCGGGTCAAGCTGGTGGAGGATGCGAAGAACACAGAAGGTGAAGGATTTCATCCATATCTTTGGTTCATCCAACTGTTGATTGGTCCACCTGGAAATGAAGATGCACACACGCAAAAGTCAGACTTGGAGGGACATAGAGAAGAGAGAAAGATAACAACAAAAGAGAAAAGAAAAGAAAGAAAGGAAAAAAAAAACGAATGGGTTGCCTCCCAAAAAGCGCCTTATTTAGCGTCGTGGCACGACGAAATGCCTTGACTAATTAGTCGTTGGATCCTCAAAATCTTCTCGGTCCACATCAAATTTTTGAAATCCTTCAAAGTATGGTTTAAGTTGGTGCCCATTCACTTTGAATTCTTTGCCAGTTTTCAAGCTTCGAATCACGACTGCACCATGAGAAAAAGTGTTAATAATAACAAAAGGGCCAATCCAACGAGAACGCAACTTCCCTGGAAATAATTTGAGTCGTGAGTGATAAAGTAGCACTTTTGCTCCAACAACAAAGTTTTTACGTAGAATTTGAGCATCATGGAATGCCTTTGTTTTTTCTTGTAGATCAATGCATTTTCAAATGCATCGTTCCTTATCTCCTCAAGTTCTTGTAATTGCAACTTCCTATGCAAACCAGCTTCATCGAAATTCATGTTGCACCGCTTTATCGCCCAAAAAGCTTTATGTTCAAGTTCTACAGGAAGGTGGCAAGGTTTGCCATAAATCAATCTGTATGGAGACATCCCAATCGGTGTCTTATAGGCAGTTCGATACGCCCACAATGTATCTTCGAGTCTTAAACTCCAATCCTTACGACTGGGATGAACCGTCTTCTCCAGAATGGACTTGATCTCTCTGTTTGATGTCTCCGCTTGGCCACTTGTTTGAGGGTGATAAGCTGTAGACACTTTATGTTGAACCGCATACTTTTTCAACAGAGCATCCACGGTCCTATTGCAGAAGTGCGTCCCTCGATCACTGATGATGGCCCTTGGAATTCCAAATCTGGAGAAAATGTTTGACTTCACAAATCCTGCCACAACTTTGGAGTCATTAGTACGGGTGGCTTTAGCCTCCACCCATTTAGACACATAATCAACAGCGAGAAGGATATAAATATTGCCATAAGATGAAGGAAATGGTCCCATGAAATCCATGCCCCATACGTCAAAGATTTCACAAACCATTATCGGTTGTTGGGGCATTTCATTGCGTTGGGAGATGTTACCAGTCCTTTGACAGTTGTCACATGTCTTGCAAAAGAGATGAGCATCTCTAAATAAGGATGGCCAATAAAATCCACTCTCTAAGACTTTATGAGCTGTTCTCTTTGATCCAAAGTGTCCTCCACATGCAAGAGAATGACAGAATGTTAGAATGGAGTGAAACTCAGAGTCAGGTACACACCTTCTAATTACTTGATCAGAGCAATGCTTCCATAAATACGGATCATCCCACGCGAAGTACTTGGCATCACTCTTGAGTTTATCTTTTCTCGCCTTAGTCATTCCTGCAGGAAACACATGACCAACAATAAAATTAACAAGGTCAACATACCATGGTGCAGAATTACACACTTGATGATCTGATGCTATCTGGCACACTTGATGATCCAATGTTTTCTGGGACATTCTATCATCCAATGTTCCCTGGCTTAACCAAGATGTTGATGCAACATTCAAGTGTTCATCTGGGAAACTCTCTGATAATGGTATGTTATCCTCTTCTCGTACCAATCGACTCAGGTGATCAGCCACAAAATTCTCAGCTCCCTTTTTGTCTCTAATTTCCAAATCAAACTCCTGTAGTAAAAGGATCCATCTAATCAACCGCGGCTTTGCCTCTTTCTTTGCCAGCAGAAATCGAAGGGCTGCATGATCAGAAAAAATTATAACTTTAGATCCCAAGAGATAAGATCGAAACTTTTCTAGAGCAAACACAACAGCCAACAACTCTTTCTCAGCTGTGGAATAATTTATTTGAGCTGAGTTCAAAGTCCTCGAAGCATAGTAAATCACGTGTGCTGCTCTTCCCACTCGTTGTCCCAACACAGCCCCCACTGCATAATCACTGGCGTCACACATGATTTCAAATGGATGGCTCCAATTCGGCGGTTGAATAACAGGTGGGGTTGTGAGCAACTTCTTTAGCATATCAAATGCTTCCTTGCACTCATTAGTGAACTTATATTCCACATCCTTTTGCAGCAGCTTGCATAGAGGAGATGTTATTTTGGAAAAGTCTTTGATAAACCTTCGATAAAATCCTGCATGACCAAGAAATGAACGAACCTCCCGCACAGTAGCGGGGTAAGGCAAAGCAGTAATAATATCGATCTTTGATTTATCAACCTCTATTCCTTTAACAGAGACAATATGGCCTAAGACTATGCCTTGATCCACCATAAATTGACATTTTTCCCAATTAAGAACAAGGTTGGACTCAACACATCTTTTCAAAATCATAACAAGGTTTGCCAGACAAAGCTCAAATGAATCCCCATAAACACTAAAGTCATCCATAAAAACTTCAATGATATGACCCACATATTCAGAAAAAATGCTTACCATACATCTTTGGAAGGTGGATGGGGCATTACAGAGTCCAAAAGGCATTCTTCGGTAAGCAAACGTTCCAAATGGACAAGTGAACGTCGTCTTCTCTTGATCCTCAGGAGCTATAGGAATCTGGAAATAACCTGAAAATCCATCTAAAAAACAGTAATAGGAATGACCTGCAAGCCTCTCAAGCATCTGATCTATAAAGGGGAGGGGGAAGTGATCTTTCCGAGTTACCGCATTAAGCTTACGGTAATCTATACACACTCGCCATCCCGTTTGCATCCGAGTAGGAACTAACTCTCCTGCATGATTCTCAACTACAGTAACTCCTGACTTTTTAGGAACTACTTGGGTAGGACTGATCCATTTGCTATCAGAGATTGGGTATATCATTCCTACATCAAGAAGTTTTAGAATTTCCTTTTTTACTACTTCCATCATCGGAGGATTCAAGCGTCGTTGCGCTTCCCTGGTAGGTTTGGCATCATCCTCCAACAAAATCCGATGCATACACAAGGAAGGACTGATCCCTTTTATATCAGCTATTGTCCAACCAATGGCTTCTTTGTAGTTTTGAAGTACTGAAATTAGAGATGCTTCTTGACTTGATGTCAAACTTGCCGAGACAATCACAGGCAAGGTGTCATTTTTTCCCGGATAGATATACTTCAGGTGGCTAGGAAGTGATTTGAGATCAAGTTCGGGTGCTTGTACGGTGGAGGGGTGAATTTTTGAGTGCGACGAATCAGACAACTTGATGAAATTCACACCCTGTCTTGATCTGATCGGCTTTGTCTTTGATAGATCATCAACAATTTCCATCAACCCCGTTTTAGTTTGAAGAATCTCATCATCAACCGACTCCATTCCTTGGGTGAGCACAACCTCCAAATCTTCCCTACAATTTAACTCAAAATACTTCTGAACAAGAGAGTCAGTAGTATTTATTGCAAAAACAGAGTTCATATCATTAGGAAATCTCATTGCTTCATAGATATTGAACTTAATGACTTGACCATCAAATTCCATCGTGAGAGAACCCTCACGAACATCTATCTTTGCTTGGGAGGTGTTTAAAAACGGTCTCCCTAGCAAAATAGGTGTGGGATTTGACATGTCACTGTTCATATCTAGAACATAGAAATCAGCTGGGAACACGAGGTCATTGACTTGCACAAGTACATCTTCCACCACCCCATCGGGGTAAGCACTGCTACGATCCGCTAATTGGATTACTACACCAGTTTCTTTTAGCGGACCCAGATTTAGGGAGGCATAAATAGATCGCGGCATCACGTTTATTGATGCTCCTAAATCTAGCATAGCACGTTCAACTTTATGGTTCCCAATCCGACAAGGAATGACAAACATACCTGGATCATTTCTTTTTGGTGGCAACTTTTTTTGAAAAATGGCTGAGACATTCTCTCCCATCATTACTTTTTCATTCCCCTTCAATTTGCGCTTGTTCGTGCAAAGATCTTTGAGGAATTTTGCATAGCTAGGGATTTGTTGAATTGCATCAAGCAGTGGTATATTGAGCTCCACCTTTCTGAAGATGTCAAGAGTTTGTCTTTCTTTGTCACCCACTGGCTTCTTTGCAATCCTGCAAGGGAAAGGTAAGGGGTTAGTTTTACTGGAATTAAACTTGGATGGACTTATCTTCTCAGGACAGTCGGATTTTTGTGGTGGTCCACTACAAGCTTGTTGTTGTTCAGTCTGCAATGGAGCATCAGATAACTCAATGTGTCCTTGGTCATTGGAGGAGATAATGTGATCTTCAACATCGGATGCCATAATGTGACTGCCTGCATTCGATGATCCAATGTTCAATTGCACATTAGGTGACACAATGTGCACCTTCTTGCTGTTCCCATCCTCACTTCCCTGTTCAATTTTTTCTTCGACTTTTTCAGACTGAACTAGCTGTTTTCCACTCCTCAAAGTGATAGCACTCACATTTCGGGGGTTAATCTCAGATTGTGAAGGTAGTTTTCCACTATTCTGTGTCTCAATACGACTAAGAGTCATCGCCATTTGACTAACTTGATTTTCAAGATTCTTGATACTCGATTGAGTATCCTTTTGAAACTGAACAGCGTTAGTGGCCAGCGTCTTCACTATATCCTCCAATGTTGGTTGGGAGCTTTGTTCAGGATGTTGTTTTTGAAAAAATTGCCCTCTCGGAAATGGTGGTGGCCGATTCTGCTCAGCTTGGTGTGGATTTTGCTGATTCCCCCACTTGAAGTTAGGATGATCACGCCATCCCGGATTATAGGAGTTGGAATAAGGATCATATTTGCGGCCTTGAAAGTTCCCAACACCCACGGCATTTGCATGTGCCTCGATTTCATCCAATATTATCCTACAATCATCAGTGGTATGATCTGTGGTTGCACAAATTCGACACGCCTTCACTTGTGGAATTCCCCCTGTCGCAAGTTTCCTCACGAAAGAAGTGAGTTCATCCAATTTATCTGTCAATGAAGAATCACTAATCTCTTTGACTGACTCAACTGATCTTCCTCGGTTGCCAAATTGCTGTGAGTTTGCTGCCATGTTTGAAATCAAAGTTTTGGCTGCTGATGGAGTCTTATCAACAAGGGCACCTCCACTAGCCGCATCGATCATATTACGATCCAGGAGCGATAGACCTTCATAAAAGTATTGAATAAGCAGCTGCTCACTGATTTGATGATGGGGGCAGCTTGCAATTAGTTTCTTGTATCTCTCCCAATACTCAGAAAGTGTCTCTCCACTCAACTGTCGCACCCCACAAATCTCCTTTCTTATGTTTGCTGCTCGGGATGCAGGGAAATATTTCTGAAGAAATTCCCTTTCCATTTCGGTCCACATAGTAATGGATCCTGGTGGTAAATAGTAAAGCCAATCCTTTGCTGCATCTTTCAATGAGAAGGGAAAAGCTCGCAACTTTATTTGCTCCTCAGTTACTGTTGTCGGTTTCATACTCGAGCACACAATGTGGAATTCTTTCAAGTGCTTGAATGGGTCATCACCTGCAAGACCATGGAAAGAGGGTAGCAAATGAATTAATCCAGATTTTAACTCAAATGTAGTATTATTAGCAAGAGCAGGAAATGCTATGCAAAGTGGTTCTTGGGCTAGCTCTGGATTAGCAAGTTGTTTTAGTGTTTGGTTGTTCTCCCTTGCCATGATGACTTCTTCCTCACTCTCTATTTCACTTGGTTCAGAAGGGGAAGGTAATCTCAATGCCTCCTTATTTCTCTTAGCTTGTCTTCTTAGTTCTCTATCTCGCTTAGTGATCTCAGGATGGTATTCAAAATCAAGTCTCCTACAAGAGCGAGTGATCATCCACTACTACTGAAAAAGAGAAACAGACTCACAATCAGTAATTTAGATATAGACACTTGATTACCCAATGTATAAATTTTTAAATAGATGAGTAGATACCAGAGACAGAGAAAACAAAACAGTACAAAGATAAAACAAAAATTAACATCACTGTCTCGATTGATTTCACACCATTCCCCGGCAATGGCGCCAAAATTTGGCACGTGCTGTCGAGGCACGCCAAATTAAATGAACCTCTTTACCTTCACTAATTTGTAGAAATGGCAAATAAGGGTCGATCCCACAGGGAACGGGAAAATCAATTAAGTCCAATGGTGTTAACAAGATAAAAGAGGGGGATGGTTGATAATTATGCAGACGAACCAAGAAATTAACAAACTAGATAATAAGAAAACAATTAAACAAAGGATAATCAAACAATAAACGAGCACTAGTTCTCAGTTCAGTTTCACCTTCTATTCATGATCTTATGAACCATTTAACAACACTTCTCTCAATCTATCTCTCAACCCTTGCCCCTAGATTAGCAATAAGCTCTGCCAACCCGAATCGCCCCTTACGTTTAGTCTATTAAAACAAGCTCTTTAACAGACCCTATTCAATCAGACAACCCAGTAGGTACGACCTCCAGATTTAATGTGACGAATGCATTGATCTCTAATACGATAGGACAAGCTAGACCCCAAATTCATAAGCTCGATTCAGGTAATCTAGAAATGTGTTGCCCCTAACGATTCCAACGTTTCTTGCTACTGAGAATATAAATTCACAACAATTACGGATTACGGTTTATATTCTAGCAATAGATATTACGATAATCTGATCTAACGGGCCCTATTAAATCATATCATGCAATATCATAAACAATTAATCAAGCAACACAAATCAATCAAGAGATAGAAATAAAGAAAGTGTTACTAATCATCCAAAGTAAATCAAGAATATCGGATCAACATCCCTTCGAACTAGCGTAAGAAAATTAGCCAAACATCTTAAGATTCAAAAACATGTTTTTCTCGATGGAATTTCTAAGAAATTGTTTCTGGAAAATTATCTCTCTCTGAACCTCTCTGAACTTCTCTGTCTGCGCTCTTTTTCTGATTCTAATCCAAGTTGACTCTTTTCTATTCTCTTCCTCCAATCCTCCAGCTTGACGTGCGCTTTCCTTTTCTGCTTCCAATCCAATGTGCGTTTCCCCCTTCTGCTTCTAATCAGATGTGCGTTTCCCTCTTCTACTCCTAATCAGTGACTTCTGGGCTTATTCTTCTCAGCAACTGGGTTGGGCTTTCGTTGGGCTCAATTTTCACACATTGGATCACCCAATGTGGAAATATTATACCCAATGTCTGCCTTCTTGCAACTCTGTCTTCAATCCTTGTTTTCATTTTTGCTTCTAAATTACTGCATAAATCAAGAGAATTGAAGATTGGGGTTCTTTGACAGAATAATCAAAATGTGTAGAAAAATAACATATGCTAGCACACAAAATGCAATTAGAACCATAGAATAATGAGTCCAATAATTCATATTTTTCTACACATCACTTACCCTTATACACATCAACAAAATTGTCTTGTTGAGAGGAAACACTAACATGTAACTGAAATAGCTCTTCGATTTTTCTTCCATTCATTTGACATATTGGTGGGATGCTTTTAGCACAACCGTTTTTCTTATAAATAGACTCCCCTTTCCTGTCTTAGAAGGCTATACACCTTATTTTCTTATACACAAAAAGCCATCTGATTACTCTTTCCTTAAGTCTTTTGGGTGTGCATGTTATCCTTTTCTTAGGCCATATAATCAGCATAAGCTTCAGTTTAGGAGCCACAAATGCATTTTTCTTGGTTATAGTTCCACACATAAGGGTTATAAATGTTTGCATCCTAGTGGTCGTGTTTATATTGCTCGGAATGTAGCTTTCAATGAGACATAATTTCCTTACTCTGAATTGTTTGCTAAGTCCACTCATATTTCTCATCCCTCTCTATCATCTTCTATTCTTCCATCTTTCCTCTTTCTTTACCTTTAGTTCCTCCTTTTTCTTCTTCAAGCTCATCTGAGAGTACTCCTTCAGCAGCCACATCATATTTATCTTCTTCTTCTGATTCACCCCACTCTCCTTTACCTATTCCACCTCATGTTTCTATACCTTCCCACCCCATGATTACCAGGTCCCGTGCTGGAATCTTCAAACCCAAATGATATAATGTTAATCTTCCTGACTCATAACCTTCTAATATTTCCCAAGTGTTAGTTTCTCCTCATTGGAAGGTTGCAATGGAAGAGAAGTTTCAAAGCTCTCATTTCCAACAATACATGGGTGTTGGTTCTCTATCATCATGACATTCACCCCATTACAAATAATGGATATTTAGGGTTAAAAAAAAATCCTGATGGTAATGTGAACAAATACAAAGCAAGGTAGCCAGGGGTTTTAAGCAACATGCAGGAGTTGATTATTTCGATACTTATAGCTCTGTTGTTAAACCACTCACAATCAGATTGATCTTCTCCTTGGCTGTTTCCAATGGTTGGCCAATTCAATAGGTGGATATTAATAATGCATTCCTCAAAGGTGAGCTTAAAGAAACTATCTATATTTTTCAACCTGAGGGTTTTGTTGATACTTCACATCCTACTCATGTTTGCAAGCTTGTCAAATCTCTTTATGGCCTGAAACAGGCCCCCAAAGCTTGGTACGATAAGCTCAATCACTTTCTGATTTTGAAGAAGTCTGAATATGATCACTCTCTATTTTTCTTTGATGCCAATGGTCGTACTCTCATTCTTCTTGTTTATGTTAATGACATATTAGTCACCGACGATGATCCTTCCATGATATCAGTTTTGATAAATAAGCTCCACTCCACCTTCTCTTTCAAACATCTTGGAGAAGTTCATTACTTTCTCGATGTTGAAGCTCATCGAAATTCTCAGGGTATTCATCTATCTCAGGCTAAATATATCAGAGATGTTCTAAATTTGGCAGGGCTCTCTCATTGCAAACCGAGTCCCACACCTTATCTTGCGGGACAGAAGCTTTCACTCCATGATCAACTTTCTTTTGATCAACCATCTCTGTACAAGAGTGTGATTGGGAGTCTTCAGTATTTGACCCTCACTCGCCCTGATATTGCCTTCGTGGTTAATCGATTAAGTCAATTTTTGCATCATCCTGATGTTTCTCATTGGAATACATGCAAAAGGGTTCTTCGCTACTTACAGGGTACTCAATCTTCGGGACTTCTTTTCAAACCTGTGCATCGTTTGGTTCTTCATGGTTTCACTGATGTGGATTTCTCTAGCAACATAGATAATCGCAAGAGTACTAGCGGGTATTCCATATTCTTGGGTTCTAATCCTCTTACATGGAGTAGTAAGAAGCAATCAGTGGTGGCTCTTAGTAGTATTGAAGCGGAGTACAGGTCTCTTACTATGGCAGCCACTGATTTAATTTCACTTCAGGGTCTATTTGCTGAACTTGGTTTATCCCTTGCTGAGTCTCCAGTGTTGTGGTGTGATAAATAAGGTGCAATCAAGCTCGCATTTAATCCAGCCTTCCATTCCCGTACCAAACATATTGAAATCGATGTCCATTTCTAGAGGGAAAAAGTGCAGGAAAAGGTTCTTGACATTCGTTTTGTACCATCCGAACATCAAACAACGGATATTAATTTTACCTAAAGGGTTATCGGTCGATCGTTTCTCCACTCTCAGTTCTCATCTTTCAATCACTCATGATCCTGGCTAGATCTTAAGCGTATTGAATGAATTCATGCATTATGTTATATGAAGGAGAAGAAGCATCCAGAAGCTTAGTAGTTTTTGTTAGCTACTGATATGTAATGCCATGTCATCAAGTTAGTTGGTTAGATATTTTTGTTAGATTAGTAATCAAGCCAGCTCTCTTTGTATATACTTGTATCTCTTATGTTTTTCACATCTTTAGAAATACAATTCCAGTTTCTTTCTCATTGATGATTTTCAGCACATATAACAAAATTCCACATTTCAAAGTTTATATCAAAAAAGTAAAATCAGGTATGGTTGAGATGAAAAATTATTTTTAACCTTTACAAAAAAGAGTGACTCTCTTATGCACTAGGTGCACGGATCTGAGATTCGTGCACCCAGCCCGGTGCGGGCCAGCCCAGCCTGCGCCTCTTTACTTTTCGCATGTTTTGGTCGTGACCTTCATGTTATGTTAGTGTTACCTTCGTGTTATGTTAGCGTGACCTCATTTCAAGATTTCATACCCTTAGTTTAAAACCATTGAACTAAAATAACATGAAGGTAACACTAACATAACATAAAAGTAACACTAATATAACATGAAGGTAAAAAACAAGGGTCGAAAACACTTAACCATCCAAACAATAGTCCGTTTTGCAGTTTCTTGTAAAAAAATTTTTTTGTTGCACCGTCCTCATTAAACTTTGCGAGATTTGCACATTCCAGTAAAATGCCACTTTCTGCTATTTTCTCCTGCGTACATGAAACAATGTCGTTTTAATCAAGGACAAAAATGACTTTTCAACTTACTGCCCAAATTCCATCTCTGCCCATACCTTTCTTCTCCGACGCCCATACCGACGCAATGTATATCCCAACGCAGCTTCATCGTCCTCCTCATCTCCTCTCTCCGCCCTCCATTCTCTTTCCGATAGCTGCGTAGGTGCTCACTGTCTGTAAGAAATCACTCATCTTCAACTGCGTCGAATTCAACATCTTCGATTCCCATGGAAACCTCTTTTATTGCTGACAACTACACCTCCTCCAACAAAGGCCAGATTATCCTCATGGACGCCCAAGGCAACATCGTCCTCACAATTCGACGCAAGGTGTGTGTGTGTGTGTGTTTTTTGTGTGAATTGAATTGAATTGATTTGATTATTAGCTTCAAACCCTAAATCAGTGTGTGTGTGTGTGTTTTTTTTTTTGTAGAAATTAAGCTTGGGAGATACATGGATGGTGTTCGATGGTGAGGTGGCGGAGAATCCACAGCTGCTGGTGAGGAAAAACGTGAATCCCCTGAACCCTAGGTGTTTGGGTCACGTGAGTTCGGCGGTTACCAGAAGAAAAGTGTGTTTTACCAGATCGAAGGTTCATACGGGCAGCGGTGCTACGTCGTGTACTACGAGAAGCAACGGAGCGTGGCGGAGATCAAGTAGAAGGAATTGATTCAAAAGCGACGACATTTCGTTTGTGGCTTAAGTTGAAAAGTCATTTTTGCCCTTGATTAAAACGACATCGTTTTGTGTATGCCGGAGAAAATAGCCGAAAAGTGACATTTTACTGGAATGTGCAAATCTCGCAAAGTTTAATGAGGATTGTGGAACGGAAAATTTTTTTTACAAGAAACTGCAAAACGGGTTATAGTTCGGATGGTTAAATGTTTTACCCAAAAAACAATGTTAATCAAATCTTCATGTTATGTTAGACTGACCTTCATGTTATGTTAGTGTTACCTTAACACTAACATAACATAAAAGGTAACACTAACATAACATGAAGGTATGACTACCTGGAACGAATTTTAGTGGGTTTGAGCGCACCCACCATACTTATGGGAGCGCGTTGGGACGCGTGAAAACATATGTGATAGGCACGTGGGACGAGTTGACCCGATTGCATGGATCCTAATTTTGCCTAAAAGAATTAAGCAATTTGAGGACAATTTGAGTTTTTTGTCAATTTGTATATGGGCACTTCTTCACTGACGTGGGTACAGTCCCATTATATGAAATTCAGTCATGATCATCTTTACACCTAATGTATGATAATTATTTTAGAACACAATGGGAAATGGTATTTATGGAACTTATTTGGCAAAAAAGTAGGCCTGAAATTAGAGCCAATTAACATTTAAAAAGAAGAAAAACAAATAGCGAAAATGCATGCATCGTGATCTTAACGATTATAATTATAATCCAACAAAAAGGTTGAGTACAGATAGAGGTGCAATGAGTACGTACTTTGAACATTTACCAAAAAAAAAAAGAAAGAAAGAAAGAAAGAAAAGAAAAGTAATTAATTATTTTCAACAGGATTTTAAGAGAAAAATAATTAATTGCATGTAAATGCTGTTGTGCACCAGGTGCATGGATCTCGATTGGTGCAACTGGGGCGGTCCGACCCGGATCCATGTATTTGGGTTTTTTTTTTCTTTTTTTTTTCCCGCTTCAAACGGTTACCTTTATGTTGTTAGGATATGACTTTTACGTTATATAAATGTAACCTTTATATATATGTGTTATGACCTTTATATTCAGTAACTTAGGAAAAATGGAGATTTTCAGGTTTTTTCGCTTCAGATTGAGACTTTTATGTTGTATTGTTGTGACCTTTATGTACAACTAGTACTCGCACCCGCGCGATGCGCGTTTTGTGATATAATGTTGGTAAATATTAATTATTTTATAATATAGTGTAAGTAATTGTAGTATATAAAAGACAATATAATATTTAATAACTAAGAAAATATAGATTTGCATAAGATAATTAAAAAATTTATAACAATATATGATTAATACTAAAAACAAAAGTATCAATATTATGATCTTCAAATCAAAATTGGAAATTCTACCTGTAAAGTTTGAAAGTTTTTTAAAAACTTCTTTATACACGACAATTATAGTCGAAACATTTTTTTTATCATATGTGTTACAAACTAATATCTTCAGTCACTTAAATTAAATATACTAAAAAAATTATGAATGAAAAATCAAATTCAATTATTTAAATTAAATACATGTGTGTGTATGTATATAAAGAAACATTACACGATAAAATTAGAAATTATGTATTTTCAACCTTTTATTTCAAAATAAATTGAATTAGATGTTTTTTATTAATATCGCTTAACATAGAAGATGACAGATAATTATTCCTTTATAAGTATCACGTAAAATAATGGATATAGCACAACATTGATCATTATAATTTAAGCTCAACACATAATCAAAATGTAGTGGTAATCTATGATAAATAATAAAAAATGCAAAATAAAAATATTGTTGATGTGATGTTTTTGTTGTTGAGAAAATAGTATTTTTGTAAATATCCCAAATTTTTCCTCTATTATTATAGTATAGAAATATATAGATAAACTTATCTATATATTTACTTTTTCTTTTGAGTTTCTATACAATAAATATAAAATTAAATGTATTAAATATTAATATTTATGTATTTGTTTATTAATAAATTTAAAATAAAAGTTATTAATGATTTCTTAAAATGGAAATATTTAATAAATGAGACATTTATTGTAGTTATTTTTGACAGAATATTCTGCTTTTATATATATATATATATATATATATATAGATTCTTGTGACCTTTATGTAAAAATATTATGACCTTTATGATCCATAACTTTGAAAAAAAATGAAAATTTTCAAAATTCAGTGCATTTTTAGGATGAATATAGGTGCAACTAATATTACATAAAGGTAAATATGTACAAATTTTGCTAAAATTCTTCATTATTTTTTTCTAAGTTAGAGTATATAAAGGTCATTACATTTGTACATAAAGGTCACACTTATATAACATAAATGTCACATGTATATAACATAAAGGTACCTGAAGAGAAAAAATAAAATTCAAAAAAAAAAAAAAGTGCGCTGATCCGGGTCAACCCGGACCCGACCCGAATTGTATGTGCACCAATTGCAAAAGAGACTAACTCTTAATTGCATTATTATATAACATTTGTTGTTGAGGGCATCTTATCTTACTTTAAACCTTAAACTTTTCGATAATGTCTTTTAATTTTTGAAGATGTTGATTAAAATGTCACACTACCTCCTACAGCAGCCTAGCAGATAACTCAATCTTTAATTGTTCACGCTGTAAAGATAGAGTTTTCGACA
Organism: Scutellaria baicalensis; assembly: GCA_005771605.1. NCBI lineage: Eukaryota > Viridiplantae > Streptophyta > Magnoliopsida > Lamiales > Lamiaceae > Scutellaria > Scutellaria baicalensis. The sequence continues at coordinate 8,719,806 of CM016725.1, read as the reverse complement.
ACTTTTGTTTTGAAAAGTAAAATTAAAAATAAAAAATTTATTCATCCCTCTCCAAACGTCTATAATGTACCACCTTTATTTTAGTTTTTTTCTTAACTCTTTTAATTTTTTTTTTTCAAATATATAAACTATTCCTACATTTGAAGTCTCACAAGTTATTTTAACAAATTAGTCAAAATTAATCTTTATGATTTAATAACGTTTCACAAACCTTAAATTTAAAGTATTAATTTAGGTTAGGTTTGTCATATTGCACAAACATTCATATATATATATATATATATATATATATATATATATATATAAAGATGATGTCATAATGCTCCCTATTCTCTTAATTTTTTTAAAAATCAATGTTTGATTATCGATGAAGAAATTTAGGTTTTTGAAAGTGTTGTCCAGTTTAGGTTTATTTGCTTTGCAAAAAAGTTTCTGGCGCATCAAATCTTCTTTTTTGTGATGACTGATATGAAAATTATTCATTTCTGTCCAAGAAGTGTTAACAACCTTGTATTTTATTCAAAAGTTCCAATTATATCATTATACATCAAATAATTCATATATATATATATTTATCTTTAGTCTTTTTATTTCAAATATTTTCTTTATACTTCTTATCTTTTTAAAAAATATAGAAAAATAACTATTATAAAATCATCATTAGAAGTTGAATTTAATATTAAATACTATCACATTTTCTTAGATTTTTTAAATACTATTTGAATTTGAATTTATTTTTTACTATTAGATTTTTTTAATTATCAGATTCTAGTTGCAGTATTTTATTATTTTTTTAATATTATTTTTTTTAAAATTTATCAGAATTATTTTAATTATTCTTTATTCTCTTGCTTTTTCAATTTTATTTTGTATTTTTGTATTTAGTGTTCTGTTTTGGTTATGAACAGGACTTTGGATGAGTAAGTGTTACTTTTCACACGACTTTCACTTCTCATTTATACAGATGAACATCTATTACAAATATCTTGTCATACTCTAGTCTCTACCTTAATATAACTTAAGAATCTTAAAGTCAAAGGCGTAACTTCAATATATTATACCCATTTTAAAAAGAGTTGGTTTGGTGCACATATAATTCGGAATGGGTTCGGGTTGATCCAGATCCGTGCATTTTTTTTTTTTTTGTTTTTTTTTTGAATTATATTTTTTTTCGCTTCAGGCTGTTACCTTTATGTTATATAAGTGTGACCTTTATATATAAATGTCGTGACCTTTATATATAAATGCGCTGAAAAATTTCCCAATTTTTTTTTCCCAATTTATGGATCATAAAGGTCATAAGAATAAAACACAAAGGTCACAACATTACAACATAAAGGTTTCAACCTGAAGTCAAAAAACCTGAAAATCTTCATTTTTTCCTAAGTTATTGAACATAAAGTTCATAACATTTATATATAAATGTCACATTAATTTAATATAAAGGTCATATTCTTACAATATAAAGGTAACAACCTAAAGTGGAAAAAAAAAAAAAAAACCTCAGATACCATATCCAGATCGAGTCACCCCAATTACATCAATTTTGATCCATGTAGTTGGTACACAGAAGAATTTGCCTTTTGAAAGACCTATGTCGAATGTCTTTCTTCAGGATCTAAACAAATCAGTAGGATAAAAATTACTTTATTGTCTTCATACAACTCTCTTCCCTTTGGTAATCCTCGTCCGTGAATTTGTTCAATGATCTAGATTTTATTCTTATCATTTAAGTGCACTTCATCACTTAAAGAAAGGAGCTCAATCAAGGCTTATGAGTAACTCTTTTAATAGCATCATTTACACGTTTTAAGAAGTAATTACATTCAAATCATCTACTTTAATATGGAAGTAATCCGAAACTATTCTAAGTAGTAATTATAGAAAACTTAACTGCTAACTAAAACTTGTTAGAATTCTAATTTATATGCATGTTTTTGCAGTTAGCTATATACAAATAACCATCCGAACTATATACATGTTTTTGCAGTTAGCTACCTAAATTTTTTTCGGTTACAATTAGTCGTCTCATCTTTAAGTGTGAATTGCAAACAACCTTCTAAAATCATCATAACACAATTTCTGACCAAATCCACATGCGAGACACACCCTATACTTATGAGTGTATTTTCTCATTTTATGTTAAGTTTAGAAAAATAAATAGGATTTCTACTTTTAAATCCTAAACCTCAATTTTTTTCCTAAATTTTGTTGAGTATAAATGAGTTGGACAATAGGAAGAGGTAACCATGGATGGTCTTTGTTTTTGTTGCCGAACAAAAATAAACGCATCATAAACTAATTTGAAAATTTTGGAAAAAGATTTTGGTATTGCGAAAAATATAGAATATATTTTATAATCCATAATTTTTATTTCACACACATCTAACTTCAATTGAAAATCCTTAATTTAGTCTCAAAATCCTAATTTATTTTTGAAACTTCTATGTTAAAAGCTACAAAATTTATAATTTCCCTATTATATGTTAGAAATTACATATCTATAATTTATTTTTAAAATCTCTATTTTCTTAGTAATTTATTTTTGAAATCCCTATTATTTCCCTAATTTTCTTTATTGACTTTCGATTTTCTTCTCTTTGTACACCCGATAATCTTTTTGTCTATCATAAATTTTTCTCACGGGGTTTTCCTATGTCAGAATTTTAACGACGCTATTCTTTCATATCAACTTGTTTTTCTTGTGTTGTATAAACTCTTTTTCTTTCTTTTTATTGAAAGAAAAATACATTGCTCATTTGACGTATATATACTTATGGTACATCCAAATAAATTTTAATATTTTTCTTATAATATTTTTTATTTTCACTGATTAAACATAAAATGATAGAAATAGCCTCATAAGTATAGGGTGTGCCTCATACGTGATTTGATTTGATCGAAAAATATTGTTTCGATAGTTTTAGATGGTTATTTGCAACACTCATAAAGGTGAGATTGTTAGTTGCAACAAAGAAAAGTTTATGTAGTTAAATGTAAAAATAAGTATAGTTTGGATGGTTATTTGTAATTAACGTCTATATGTTTATGACTTGAAATAATATGCTATAGCTTATTTGAATGTCCTTGCATAGAAATTTGTTCATTTTTAAGATCTTAAACTAATCACTTGAATGAAAAATTATTTACTGCCCCTTGTGCTTTATCTCTTTGTTGATCCTCTATTTCTCACGAATTTGTTTAATAATATATGTAAGCTTTAGTCCTACAATTTAAGTGCAGATGTGTTCACTCAAACATAAAATTAAGTTCAGTTAACTTTAAAATACCTTATGAATCATCAAAAGTCAAAAGATTTAACTTCCCTACATTGTTTAGCATGGTTGGGTTACAACTCCTTGTTTTGTGAATTCTGATCTCAGTTTTACTCTTTTGTGATGAGTGGATCTATTAGATTTTTGACCTAACATAATGAGATAACATTATACCATTTAAGATCAAATCATTTCTCACTGAAATTATCTCTACAACAAATATGTTTAACTTACATGTTGCGCACATTGCTCAAAGTTCTACCAATGGAAACTTCAATTGCCGTAGGTACAAGAACCTCCTCAAGACAGTTATAAAGACATTTAACTTCCTCACTAACACTATGTCAATCTCCACGACATCGCTCTGCCTCTATTAGTTCTATTAGTGAACACATATCCACTTATTGAAAAATAATCTTTAATATCGAATATCCAATCAGCATCAATGTACCATTCGAGTACAACCAGATATATCTTGCAATTAGTGCTACATTCAAGGTGCACTTCAAGTATTTTAGTAATATTTTTAACGTTCTCAAATGCTCATTACTTGATTTATTAGTGAATCTAGTTTTTTTGTACCCAAGTTGCATCAATGTAAGCTACAAGCTGGGTCAATGGATAGTTGCACGCAGTGAGCCAATGCAAGCTGCAAGTTAATGCAGCAAGTTGAAATGCAGCTATGCAACCTAGACAATGCAGCAATGTATTATGGTATAAGTGTCTGTTAGCTTTTTTAAAGAGCTATTACTAAGTATTAATCCCCCATTATTGGGTTGTTAAATCACCAATTATTTGGTCGTTAAATTCCCATCAATTCCTTGATATTTGTAACCCTCGTGTTAGAGACCTACAAATAGCGCTTCCATGCATCATTTTATACACACAGAAACACAGAACATATAAATCATATCATAGTCTTCATTTGCACCCTAAAGCTCAATTCTCAAGCACCAAAGTTTGTTGGAGCTCTCGAAATTGTGGTGCTAATTTTTAGAGAGATGAAATCGTTTCATCTTTGGAAGACGATAAACACAATCCAGTGACCACTACCCTAGGCATATCTAATGTTAAAGAGAGAAAACTCTTCCTCGACTCGATCGTGGATTTAAATATGTAAATTTAATTTTTTCACCACAAAACGGGGGATTGAAAAATAATAAGAAATGTTTGTAGTTTGAAATGCGAGTTGACAATAAAATATGGAAAGCTCATTCCCAAGAAATCTATTATTACTGTCAGACTTTGCATTATAATTCAAAGCCCCAAATCGCAGAAAGATGCATTCACTTACACACCCTTCCATCCAATTATCAACCTCTATCAATTCTAGACTCTTTATTATATATAGTAAAATTATATAATATCCATATACCAAATTCATTACAAATTTCTAATATATTTAATAAAATTGATAATTTTATTTTAGCCAAAAAATTATTTCAGCACTTTTGTGTTTAGAACTATCTTGAGCCCCTGAATTAAATAAAACTGAGTAAACTATTCCTTTTTTTGAAAAAAAGTATATGTAGATAATAAATAGCTATCCATTGAAATATCTTAATCTTCAGAAATGGGAAAAAAGAAGAAAAAACAAATCATTAAATTTTTTTTTTTGATGAATTCTTACCAATTAAATTAATCAATCCACCATACTGCATGCTCAACTGATTTATCATAAACAAATAGTAGCTATACTTGAAATAAATGAAATCTGTAATAATTCATGAGTGCCTTAAACTATTTAAAATTATATCATTTAACAATGGCAAAATATTTTATGCAACTGGTGCATAGATCTAGGATCCATGCAACCGGGTCGACCAGCCCCACGCGCCTCTGACGCGCGTTTTTACGCACCCCAACGCGCTCTCACGCGCCCCCACGCGCCTGGTGGGTGCGCTCAAACCTACCAAGATTCGCTCAAGCAATCATACCCTCATGTTATGTTAGGGTTACCCGTGTTACCCTGGTGGGCGCTCAAACCCACCAAGATTCGCTCAGGCAGTCATACCCTCATGTTATGTTAGGGTTACCCTCATGTTATGTTAGTGTTACCCGTGTTACCCTAACGAGGGTAACACTAACATAACATGAGGGTAACTCTAACATAACATGAGGGTATGATTAACATTTTAGTTTAATGGTTTTAAACTAAGGGTATGAAATCAGGATATGGGGTCACATTAACATAACGCGAAGGTAACCCTAACATAACGCGAAAGTAACCCTAACATAACGTGAGGGTAACGAGCAAAACATGCGAAATAAGTAAAGAGGCACGAGCTGGGCGGGCCAGCCCAGCCCGCGCGCGGCCCGCGGCGGCCTAGTTGCACGAATCATAGATCCGTGCAACTGGTGCACAGGAGACTAACTCTTTAACAATAACCCTAACATACGTCTAGAATAGGGTTGTGCTTGGTTCTCGAAAATGGAACGAAATTGAATCAAAAGTTTAGAATTGAAAATATTTGATGACCTTCCAGACTTTCTTTAGAGCTGAACTGAAGCAAATTTTATTTTGGTTGAGTTTCTAAGACTTTCTAATGATCTGAATTGAGAATGAAATCGAATCGGGATCGAATCAAATTGAGTTGAGTGAAACCGAGAAATCGATTTTAAAGAGTTATTTGTATGTATATCAATAATGTTTCTATATCCTGCTATAATCTATATATATATATATATATATATATATATATATAAAAGCAGAATATACTCTCAAAAATAACTGCAATAAATGTCTCATTTATTAAATATTTCTATTTTGAAAAATCATTAATAACTTCACTCTACGTTTATTAATAAAAAATTAAAAAATATTAATATTAATGACATTTAATTTTATAGTTATTGTATAGAACAAACTCAAAAGAAAAATAAATATATAAATATATCTATATATTACTATACTATAACAATAGAGGAAAAATTGGTGATATATACAGAAATACCATTTTCCCCACAAAAAGTGTCACATCAACAATTATCTTTTATTTTTTTATTTTGTATCTTTTATTATTTAATTTTAAATATTGTATTAGTTTATTATTTTTTATTAATATTAATTACCTTATTTTTTTTGAATAATTTCTTAAATATGAACCATAGATATTGTTCAAACAATAATTTCAATATAAATAATAATTTGCCAGCACATAGGGCGGCATTCGATATGGGGCCTGGGCAGGAGGTCTGGAACCAGGCCCCAACTCGATGCGATGATCGCACGCCCGCCTTTGTGGTAACTCTTTAGGCAACTCCGGGGGCATCACATCCCGATATTATCCAACAATACTGCCACTTCTTTCGGCACTTCTTGGTATACATCTGGCTTAATCTCCACCAACTCAGCAAGGTAGGTGGTCTCGCCATGCTTAATCCCAGTCTTTACTTGCAAAACCGACAACAAACCCGACTTGCTCCCTCCGTTCTTTGCTTCATCCCCACATAGCAACTTGCAACAAAAGAGGGACAAGACTCATCCGAGATTAGTAAGCCACCCAAATAAGGAATAAGGGCTCACAAGGAAATCATTTCCCAAGATGATGTCAAAGTCATCAAGGGGGACTGCCATCAACGAGCACGATCCTTTCCAAGAGCCCACGGTCAGATCCACATCCGTGACTCCTCTAATTGGCTTCGCCTTAGAATTCACGACCTTGATGCGACTGGCTAGCGGCGCTAAGTGCAATCCCAGCTTCTGCACATCCCGATCCGCCACAAAGTTGTGAGTAGCACCGGAGTCTACCATAACCATCACTCCACGCCCGTTAACTGTAACCTTCACATACATCAAGCTTTTATGTTTTTTGGGGTTTGCTTTGAAGCGCACCCAACAACTGCAGAGGATTGACACTAGACGGGTCAGCATCTTCATCCGACTTCTGGTTCTTCTCGTCCTCAGCAACAATATCATTCAACTTCCCATGCTTCGGGCACTCCCTCATCATGTGGTCACGCTTCGGGAACAGATTGTTGTTTGGGCGTCGAGTCTTTAGGTACCCCTGCATTCTCGTCACCCTGCTTTTTTTTTTCTTTAATTTCTCGTCCCTGTCCGCAAGCCGGCCATAAAGTTGAACAGTTTGTCCTCCTCCGACATCTCCCTAATGTCCAACATCAAAGAATTGAACTCCTTCACATAATCCCTTACCGATCTTGTATGCTTCAACTTGCGCAAAACATCTCTCGCTAACTTTGATGTGTTGCGAGACAAGAATTGATCCTTCAATTCCTTCTTGCGGGGGTCCCACGTCCGTATGGGATCCCGATTTACCGTTGCATCATCATTAATCCGGGACTGCCACCACAATTTAGCATCACCGGTAAGGTACATGCTTGTGATGGATACCTTCTTATTATCAGGGACATGAGATGCTTGGAAATAAACTTCCATATCCCAGAGGAAGTTCTCAAACTCTTTGTCATTCCTGACTCCGCCAAAGGGTTTCGAATCAAGCACCCTAACCATGGACACGACCGACCTATCTTCAGAAGTTCCCTGCCCAACCTCCTTCTTCAACAACTTCAGATCATCATCAAAAGTCTCGATCTTCTTGTTCAGATCATCGTGGGCCGAGGATAGATCCTCCTGACTGGTCACTATCTGCCCTTCCACAAAGGAAGGGATGGTTTCCACCGACTGCACCAATTCACTAAGGGCACTACGGACATTGTTAACCGTAGTCTCACCATTCCTGATCCATTGGAACATTGGAGTAACTTTGTGCGTTTTTTGGGGAGGCCCAACCAGTTCCTCCAACCTTTCCAAACGTGTGTCCAATTTATCAATCCGACTCTTCGAAGACATTACACAACACTTGGTTAGAACCCGATACTCGGGCTCTGATAACACTTGTCACAAGGGTAAAAACGAGCACAAATTTTTCACCTTTGAAAACCCTCTATGTCTCATAGTTTCCCACAAACTAGTCAGCCTTCCCCACGTTGCGCCTGTTATCAACCTGAAACAAGTATCCAACGAGAAACAAACAAGCACAAGACAAGTAAATGTGTTTGCAGCGGAACAATATAAAAGAAACACAAGATTTACGAGGCACCACTCCCCAACCCGTACTACTCTCAATTCATACAAGGAAACTTGCTGAGGCTTGCACACAAATTCACCGAATATGGTGTTGTGCAACTCACGACCATTGATCGAATATTTATAGGCAAACAATTAGATTTGCAAGGGACATCCCCCAAGTTAGGATAGCTAACCGGAATTGGACACGTGGCAAGACTGCCACATATCGCCCTAGGAAGATGTCAGCAAATAACTGCTCCAACGGTCAACAGAGTAACCGCCCCATTTCTGGAATCATCCGGACAAGTTTATCGCAACTGTCCCGACGTGCACTATGTGACGCGTGCACCAGTCTCCTGCCAGTCGTCCCGCTCGTGCCAAGCAACGGGATGCACACGCACGGTTCCAGGCGACCGCGCTCACACATCCCAGCAAGAATGTGCATGTCCCGTCGAGCGGCCACACATGCTGAGCGTTACGCCTTGCACGCGTGCACTTCCCGACCCCCACCACCGACTAAGTGTGCGTCTGGGCGCCCGCACACCCGTCGAATGAATCCAACACGCATCATCCATCTCAACCATCGGGCACACAAGCCACGCACAGCCTGTGTCCAACCTATCTCACCGGCTGCAACCCGAGTGCACGCCCCGTGCACACATCGGACCATCGATCATCGATGATATCCTGACCAACCAAGTCACAACCCACCTAATCAGCCAACTCGTCAACAATTCGAGCTTAATCTCCTCAAAGTCGTACTCCCACTGTGATCCTATGCACGTCGGGCTATAGTGTCCCTGACCCGTCAGACCTCATCGGACGGCCCCACCGGACCATTGGAGCCTACCAGACCACCCGCCAACCACTTGGGTACATGCCGGATGGGTGTGGCCGGCCTTCCTCGGCTACCCCCTCGAGACCTTCGATGGGGGCGCTCAAGTGAACACCTCCCCTTACAATAGTCTTAAAAAAATAAACCCTTTTGACCCAAGCTGACACAGTTTGACTGTAGATAGTGACTTTTCGCATTTCTCGGTAGCTGCACGCACTCTCCGCCCTGTCTGTGCCTTTCTGCATGCGCTGACTCTCTCAACTCGCCCAACAATGTCTAACTCGACCCAAACACCTAAAAACTCATTAAGTCCCTATATATCTCGTCGTGCCCACTCGGTCCCCAACTCGGTACACGCCAACATCACCCGTTGATGCCCATCCCGGCCTTGGCACACTAGGGACAAACGTAGGTGGAAGAATACCCAACACATCCTAAGGGGCTAAGAATACTTAAACTCGACGACGTCCTTGTCGTAGGTGGAATCCCCTTCTCTTCACAATAAGCCTTGATCTCCTCCTCAAACTGCCACAAGTTCACAGCTTTTTCCCACGTAGCATCAACTTCTGCCTCACCCTTCCAATGGACTAAGAAATTCATCCTCCAATTTTTCTTACGTCGAGCCTGCTTCCTACCTGCATCAAGTAAATTAGCATGGAACTTTTTAAGGAAAGATATATGGAAGGTAGGATGGATCATCAATCTGTTCGACAGCTTCAAATGGTATGCCACATTCCCAACTTTCTAAATAACTTCAAACGGGCCATCATATTTCGAGATCAAGCCTCTGTGATCAGACTTGGTTGAGATCTTCTTCTACATCTATGGAGTTAGCTTTAACAAGACATGTTCTCCCACTCTAAACACCACATGCCTTCTCCCTCTGTCGGCGTACTTCTTCATCCTTTTATATGCCTTAGCCAAGCTATCATTGGCCTCATCAAGCAACTCCTGCTGTGAACGTGCATAACGGTAGGCAGCGGGACACTTCCCTCCAGTGCGCTGCATGACAATCTCATGAGGTGCTAGCGGTTACTGACCATAAACCAATTCGAACGGGCTCATGTTAGTGGCAGAGGACTTGTGCCATATCCAACAGTCCGACCAAATCTTTCTGGCTAGCTGACACATAATGCCTCAGGTATTCCTCTAGCAGCTGATTCATCCTCTTCGTTTGACCATCCGTCTGAGGTTGATTTGCTGTGGAAAACTTCAGTTCCGTTCCCATCATGTTGAACAGACTAGTACAGAATCTTCCTGTAAAATGGGTGTCCCGATCACTCACAATATCCTCCGGGATCCCTAAGTACTTGATCACGTACTTCACCAAGGCGGTTCACCGTATACTTGACCACAAAACCCTTGGGCAAAGTAAGAAGAACCTGATGACAAATTTCTTAGTTAAATGGAAGGTTGAGCAGAAGCTGATGCTACATGGGAAAAGATTGTGAACTTGTGGCGGTTTGAGAAGGAGATCGAGGCTTATTCTGAAGAGAAGGGGATTCCACTAACGACGAGGACGTCGTTGAGTTTAGGTGAGGGAGTCTTGTTAGACCCTTAGGATGCATTGGGCCGAGGCACGTTTGTCCTTAGCGTGCCAAGGTCGGGATGGGTGTTGAGGGTGATGTTAGTGTGTACCGAGTCGGGGACTGAGTGGGCACGACGAGGTTTATAGGGACTTAGTGAGATTTTTGGTATTTGGGTGGAGTTAGGCATTGTTGGGAGTGCTGAGAGGGTTAGCGTGCGAAAAGGCACTGACGGGGTGGAGCGTGTGCGCAGCTGCCGAGAAATGCAAAAAGTCGCAATCTACAACAAAACTGTGTCTGCTGGGGTCACTATGGTTTATTTTGTTAAGACTATTATAAGGGGGAGGTGTTCACTTGAGCACCCCCGTTGAAGGCCCCGAGAGGGTGGCCGAGGAAGGGGCATGTACCCAAGTGGTCCGTGAGTGGTCCAGTAAGCTCCGACGGTCCGGTTGGCCATCCGGTGAGGTCCAACGGATCGGGAACACCATAGCCCGACGTGCATAAGAAGACCGTGGGAGTCCGATTTTGAGGAGATTAAGCTCGTATTGTCGATGGGTTTGGCTGATTAGGTGGGTTATGACTTGGTTGGTTGGAATATCATCGATGGACGAGTGTGCACACGGGACGTGCACTCGGGTTACTGCCGGTGAGATAAGTTGGACGCATGTTGTGCGTGGCTTGCGTGCCCGATGGTTGAGGTGTACGATGCGTGTTGGATTCATTCGATGGGTGTGCGGGAGCCTAGATGTACACTTAGTCGACATTGTGGGTAGACAAGTGCGCACCCTTTTTTTGTGCTTGTACACGCACGGCGTGGTGCTTGGAATGCACAGCCGCTCGGTGGGGCACGCACATTCTTGCTTTGATGTGCGCGTGCGTCCCTTTGCTTGGCATGCGTGGGACGACTGGCGGGGGACTGGTGCGCGCACGGGCCACACAGTGTGCGCCGATGTCGTTGCAATAGACGTGTTCGGATGATCCAGAAACAGGGTGGTAGTTCTGTTGACCGTTGGAGCAGTTATTTGCTAGCATCTTCCTAAGGCGACACGTGACAGGCTTGCCACGTGTCCAATTCTAGTTTGCAATCCTAGCTTAGCGGAATGTGCCTTGCAAATCCGATTGTTTATCTATAAATATTCGATCCATGGTCGTGAGTTGCACAACACCATATTCGGTGAACTTGTGCAAGCCTCCGCAAAGTTTCCTTGTACGAATTGAGACTAGTACCCTTTGGGGCGTGGTGCCTCGTAAATCTTGTGTGTCTTTTATATTGTTCCGCTGCAAACATATTTACTTCCTTGTGCTTGTTTGTTTCTCGTTGGATACTTGTTTCAGATTTATAACAGGTTCAACGTGGGGAAGGCTGACTAGTTTGTGGGAAACTAGGCCGCACAAAGGGTTTCCAAAGGTGAAAAATTTGTGCTCATTTTTACCCCTGTGACAAGTGGTATCAGAGCCCGGGTAACGGGTTCTAACCAAGTGTTGTGTAATGTTTTCGAAGACTCTGATTGATGAATTGGAGACACATTTGGAAAGGTTGGAGAAACTGGTTGGGCCTCCCCCAGAAACACCCGAAGTTACTCCTATCTTCCAACGGATCGAGAATGGTGAGACTACGGTTAACAATCTCCGTAGTGCTCTAAGGGCATTGGTGCAGTTGATGGAAACCATCCCTTCCTTTGTGGAAGTGCGGATAGTGACCAGTCAGGATGATCTGTCCTCTGCTCATGATGATTTGAGCATGAAGATCGAGACTTTGGAGGATAATTTGAAGTTGTTGAAGAAGGCGGTTGTGTAGGGAACTTCTGAAGATAGGCCCACCGTGTCCAAGGTAGGGTGCCCTACCCGAAACCCTTTGGCGGAACCAGGAATGCCAAAGAGTTGGAGAACTTCCTTCGGGATATAGAAGTCTATTTCCAAGCATCGCATGTCCTTGATGATGAGAAGGTATCCATCACAAGCATGTACCTTATCGGTGATGCTAAATTGTGGTCGTGGTCCCGGTTTAACGATGATACAACGACAAATCGGGATCCCATACTGACGTGGGACTCCCTTAAAAAGGAATTGAAGGACTAGTTCTTGCCTTGTAATACATCGTGGCTGGCGAGAGATGCTTTGCATAAGTTGAAGCACACGAGATCGATTAGGGACTATGTGAACGAGTTCAGTTCTTTGATGCTAGACATTAGGGATATGTCGGAGAAGGATAAATTGTTCAACTTTGTGGCCGGATTGTCGGCCTGGGCCCAAGCCTAACTTCGTAGGCAAGGTGTTAAGGATCTGCCTTCCGCCATCGTTGCGGCTGATCGGTTGGTGGACTTTAAGACTGTTGGTGGTCCGGACCCGAATAGACAATGAAAAGAGTCGAGAAAGGGCTAGGACAAGGGTAAGAAGGACAGAGACGGGAAATTTAAGAAGAAGAACTGGGTGACGGGAATTCAGGGAAACCCAAAGACTCGGCGCCCAAACAACAATTTGTTCATAACTGTTCCAACAAGGGTTGTTTTTTGTGCGGCGGTGATCATAGGATGAGGGAGTGTCCGAAGCGTGGGAAGTTGAATGCTATTGTTGCTGAGGACGGGAAGAACTAGAAGTCGGATGAAGATACTGGCCCGTGTCGTGTCAATCCTCTGCAGTTGTTGGGTGCGCTTCAAAGCAAACCCCAAAAACATAAAGGCTTGATGTATGTGAAGGTTTCAGTTAACGAGCGTGGGGTGATGGTTATGGTAGACTCCAGCGCTACTCACAACTTTGTGGCAGATCAGGAAGTGCAGAGGCTGAGATTGCACTTAGCGCCGCAAGCCAGTCGCATCAAGGCCGTGAATTCTGAGGTAAAACCAATTAGAGGAGTCGCGAATGTGGATTTGACCGTGGGCTCTGGGAAAGGATCGTGCTCGTTGATGGCGGTCCCCCTTGATGACTTTGACATCATCTTGGAAAATGATTTTCTTGTGACGGCAAAGGTCGCTCTTATGCCTTATTTGGATGGCTTACTAATCTCGGATGAGTCTTGTCCCTCTTTTGTTGCAGGTTGCTATGTGGGGGATAAAGCAAAGAACGGAGGGATCAAGCCGGGTTTGCTATCGGGTTTGCAAGTAAAGACTGGGATTAAGCATGGCGAGACCACCTACCTTGCTGAGTTGGTGAAGATCAAGCCAGATGTATACCAAGAAGTGTCGAAAGAAGTGGCAGTGTTGTTGGATGAATATCGGGATGTGCGGAGTTGCCTAAAGAGTTGCCACCAAGACAGGCGTGCAATCATCGTATCGAGTTAGAGCTTGGTTCCAGACCTCCTACCCAGGCCCCATATCGAATGTCACCCTCCAAGCTGGCTGAGTTGAGGAAACAGTTGGATGAGTTTCTTGAAGCAAGGCTGGTCAGACCCTTGAAAGCTCCATACGGGTCCCCGGTGTCGATCCAACGGAAGCAGGACGGATTATTGAGGATGTACGTGGACTATCGGGCCTTCAACAAAATTACAATTGAGAACAAGTACCCAATACCCAATGCACTGGATTTGTTCGATAAACTGTCACGGGCACGGTGGTACACCAAGATCTATCTAAGGTTTATATATTGGCAAGTTCGTATAACATCAAGGGATGAGGCCAAGTCAACTTGTGTGACGAGGTATGGATCCTATGAGTTCTTGGTCATGCGGATAATTGATATCATATTTAATAAATTAATAAGTATACACTATTAAAGATGTGTGTATATACAAACATGTATATATATAATATGTATTTAGTGTGAAATTAAATGTCATCCTAAGTATTGTTTAAATTAATATTTGTAAGTGTCGCATCAACAAATTATTTTATTTGCATTTTTAATATTTAGTCTATTTGATTTAATAATATAAATATTGTATTAGTTTATTCTCATTTTATTGATCTTAATTATATTAACTTTTATTGAATAATTTTTTGAATACCCTCCAAACAATAATTATGCATGGGTATAATTTATATCATATTTAATGTAAATTAATAAATAAATATAATACTATTAAAGATGTGTGTATATACATATATGTATATATAATATGTATTTTGGTGTGAATTATATGTCATCCTTAATATTTTTTAAATTAATATTTATATTTCAAATATGTAATATCAGTCAATATTTTATTTTTTATCGATATATTTTAATGATAAATTGAAGATATTGTTACGTATACAATTATAAATATCTTATAATCAATAAAATTTTCGCCTTTTATTTTACAATTAGGACTTCGTATATTTTTATATGAGAGTGCACGTTAATGACTCAGCTCATTATTTAAATTATATGCTGAGCTTCTAATTATATTGTCATCATCATGATCACTACTACTACATTTCAATTTTGTGTTGGGCTTGTACGAATTATAATGATCAATATCGTGCTATATTGATTAATTTATGTAATACTTATAATGAAATAGTTATCTGTCATCTTTGATGTTAAACGATATTAATAAAAAAATGTTTTTCTAATTCAATTTATTTTAATATAAAAGGTTGGAAATATATAATTGAGAGTGCTTGCTGCATCAAGTTCCTATGTAAAATTTCTAATTTTATTGTGTATTGTTTCTATAGATGATTTTTAATTTAAGTAATTCGATTTGATTTTTAATTTTTTTTACTTTTTTAGTATATTTAATTTAAATGGCTGACGATATTAGTTTGTAATATAGATGATAAAAAAAAAATGTTTCAACTAGAAATGTTGTGTATAAAAAGTTTTTAAAAAATCTTACAAACTTTGCAGGTAAAATTTCCAATTTTGATTTGAAAATCATGATTGATACTTTTGTTTTTAGTATTAATCACAAATTAGTGAACTGGATTATCTTTATCAAATTTAGATTCTCTTAGTTATTAAATATTATAGTTTTCTATATACTAAAATTACTCACACTATATTATCAAATAGTAATATTTACCAAAATAGTTAATATTTACCAACATTATATCATAGACCTCGCATCATGCGGGTGCGAGTACTAATTATATAATACATATTTAAGTTAACAATTTATAATGCTACAAATAATATCTTTTTAAATTATAAAACTTTGTTACTTTTGAAGTAAAACATTTAGAAGTGAAGCATTTCACCTTTAGTTGTTAATGAAACTTTGTCCGTAGATGCCAAATTAGTTTTTAGTTATTTATTTTTCTAATTTGATGTATTTTTTCTAAAATAAAATTTCCTTTTTCTTGTTTTTTTTTTATATATTATAATTCTTGTGTTGGAAAAACCTTTTGTGCCCCTGGGATCCATGAACCCGAGTCAACCCTCCCCACGCGCCTCCCATGCGCGTTTTCATGCGCCTGGTGGGTGAGCTTAAATCCACCAAAATTCGCTCAAGGTAGTCATACCTTCATGTTATGTTAATGATACTTTCATGGTATGTTAGTGATACCTAACATAACATGAATGTATCACTAACATAACATAAATGTCAATGGTTTTGAACTAAGGTTATAAAATCTGGAAATGAAGGTATCACTAAAATAAGATATATGAATGTATCATTAACATAACATGAAGGTCACACTAACATAACATAAAGAACACGACCAAAATACGCGAAAATAAAGAGACGCTATGGGCGCGACCCGAGTGCACACATCTCATATATATATATATATATATATATATCCATGCACCTGGTGTACAAGAGACCTATATATATATATATATATTTTGATCTTTGAATATCTAAATATTTGTTCCAAATTGATTCCCAATCGTAGACACAAATTAATCTTCACACTGAACATAATTAGAATTTGGTTTGGTTTGATTCTAAAGATTTATCTATTTTGATTCAATTTTGGAGAATAATTTTTGGAATTCTCCAAGTTTTGATTCTAGAGATTTCAAATCTTCAAACCAACCCGAACTGTGCACCCCCGTGATCTAGAATATGTAGGTTTAATTCCTATAATTTTAATTTTATTCATGCCTGAATTGAAATTTACTATTTAGTCAATACTTCCTCTTATTCAAAATAAGTGTCATCCTCCAGCTCTACACACAAATTAAGGAAAAATTTATTTTCCTAATATGTCATTCATTAATTATTCTTTTCTATGACCATTTTATTTTGTGTGCTCTACAATTAATTAAGAATTCATTAAGTATAAGGGTAATTTTGGAAATAATTTACAAAGTGACACTTAATATGAAAAAATCTCAAACTTCTAAAATGACACTTATTTTGAATAGGAAGGAGTATCAAACTCAAATGTAAGATCTGAAAATACCACCTTTTTCATATATATTAGAATCACAATGAAAGTAATTAAATATGATTGTTTGGAAATGCATAGACAATTATATTATGAAGTTATCCAATATTATTTACTTACATAAAAAAACGAATAAGAATTACTATACTAGAAATGAAACTCCATTTTGATATTTATTAATACCCAAAATCATCGACAGCCATGAATATTATGGCTGAATCGTCTTTCTCTTTGTTCTACATGTAATTTGAGAGTGCTATAATATGGTAAGATGTATGAAAAATCACTCAAGACACCCTTACATAGGTGAAGGCTCGTAGAATTTAAGTAGGAAAAGGTAGTTTAATATAGTAATGTTAAAAAATGATTCATAGAATTCAAGTAGGAAAAGGTAGTTTAATATAGTCTTGTTCAAAAATCATTCAAAGTTGTACTTTTTTTTTTTTCATTCAAAGTTGTACTTTGATTTTCAGTAATAAAACTTAATGGGCCTTGTAAATTCTCTTTGTGATCATGCATTTAATACACATATAGAAGATCCACTTTAATTCTCCCATCTATAATGGTTTTATCAAAAAAAAAAAAAAAGCTTTACCACTAACATGTAAGTAACACAACAATTACATTGCTTTTGTGATGATGAAATAAATTAATTCACAATATAAGACATGGAAATGTTATCATGTCATCTCACTTTTACATTTTTTTTTTCATGTCTCTTCTCCATTTCCTTGTTCAACCTTCAAACAACTTGAATCTAATTATTTATTGAATCTTTATTATCATTTTCTTTACTCTTCTTGGCTTAGTCAACTTGATCATTCATGGTGGCTTTATACTTCACGAATGTTTATTGGAATTTGGAATAGAAAAGTTGGTATTGACCAATTTATACACGGTGTTTCGTTTATTGAAAATGAAAACAAGCTGTAAATTTGAAAATCTATATTTTGAGTAGATCAATATAGAGTATTTACTTTTTAAATCCAATTTCATATGAATGAGAAATTAACGTTTGAAGTTTGACAACTTAAATTGAAAAATATGAAAATGTATTAAGGTGTGAAAAACATCTTTTAATTAATATCTCATCGACTAAAGGGTCTTCGATTGAATGATGGAGTTCTTCATTCCTCAATAAAAAGAAAGGACCAGATATTATTGTAGCATTTCCTCCCACCCCTCTTAACTTATTTCTTTTAAGCAAAAAAAAAAAAAAAAAACTTGATTAAGAGACACAATTATGAGCACTAATGACGACTTCTATTAAGAGGGTACGATGTTGACGGCTTAGTTACTCAATCACTCTTCATAATTCTATTTAGATTATGATAATTTAAGTTGAAGCAAATGATTGAAAATGATTGATTTGATTCCATCTTTATTAATAATCAGCAAACAAACTCAAGTCGCTTCTATCGGCTGTCAATCTCTAGAATCCCCTTTGAAATATATTAATCTAATTCTATAACATTGCCAAAACCCAGAAATCATAAATTGATCTAATGGAGTCAAAATCATTGGGAGATAGGCCCAATATACCATAAACCTTAAAATTATTGTAAGATGATTAAATATGGTATTACTTCAAATTCTTTCAAAATCCTAGAATCATTGACCTTTCATGTACAATGGTCTTTTGAGATTTAAGTCCCATGTATATATATTGCAACTTTTATAATAAAATTGCTTTTTCTTTTTTTTTTTTGGTTTTTGTATTCAATTCTATCTCTCATATTGTTACAAATATATACTTATCCATGTGGTGTATGATTCACGCGTGCTAATCTGACATTTCAGACAACTGGTTTTACAACGCATTATCAACACGATTACTCTACCGGAACCTGAGTAGTGCCCTAAAAAGAATCGTGTCTTTCCTGAAAGTTTACTACATTATTGTAGTACTTCTTTGATTTCTTTGGATATGGAGAATGAGAACACTATATGCTTGGTAGATAGTGCTGCAACTCACACTATCCTTAAGGACAGAAAATTCTTTCAAACTTTAATTGAGAAGAAAGAGAGTGTTACCACATTTTCAAATGATTATGTCTAAATAGTAGGCTCCGGTAGAGCTTTACTAGTTCTCCCTATGGGTACTGAAATAATTATTCATGATGCAATGTTATATCCACAATCTAAACGTACCCTTCTCAATTTTAAAGACATTCGATCAAATGGTTTTCATATTGAAACAGACACCGAGAATAATATAGAGTATCTCTTAATGACTCATTCCATTGGGTGTCGGAAACAAGTTGTAGAAAAGCTTCCTTCTTTCTCATCGGGGTTGTATTAGACATACATTCGCCCTTCTAATCTCCATATCTCTATGAGTATGAAATTTCATGATTCAAATTCATTTAAATTATGACATGAACAGTAGGGTCATCCGGGACAAAATATGATCCATCAAATTTTGTCTAACTCTACTGGACATAGCATGTCAGACAGTAGAATTCCTTCTGTAAATGAATTTGTTTGTGAAGCTTGTGCAAAAGGAAAACTTATAGTACAACCTTCTCGTACTAAAGTTGGATTAAAATCTCCTATTTTCCTTGAACAAATTCATGGAGATATTTGTGGACCAATTTATCCAACATCAGGACCATTTTGATATTTCATGGTCTTAATTGATGCCTCCACTAGGTGGACTCATGTGTGTCTATTATCCACCCGAAACAATGCTTTCACAAAATTCATTGCCAAAATTATTGAACTCCGAGCTCAATTCCCTGATTATCCAATTAAATCCATTAGAATGGATAAATTTAATTGGATAATGCTGGTGAATTAACTTCAAAAGCATTTGATGACTTTTATATGTCATTAGGAATTAAAGTGGATCATTCAGTTCCATATGTCCACACTCAAAATGGTCTGGCTGAATCACTAATCAAGCGTATCAAATTAATCGCTAGAGTTTAATACAAAATTCCAACTTACCCATTTCATGTTGGGGTCATACGGTTTTGCATGATACTTATTTAATTCAAATACATCCAACTGTATATCATGATTATTCCCCTTTACAGTTAGTGCGTGGAAAAGAACCAAACATTTCTCATCTACGAGTTTTTGGATGTGCAGTGTACGTTCCAATATCACCACCAAAATATACATCTATGGGTCCTCAAAGTAAACTAGGTATTTATATTGGAATACCTAGAACCCATGACATGGGATCAATTTACAACTCGATTCGCTGACTGCACATTTGATGAAGATCATTTCCCGACATTAGGGGGAGATAAAGCTCAAAAGTTAAAAGGATGCCGAGAAATCTCATGGAATTTGGAAAATCTTCAATATTTAGATCCACGCTGTCAAACTGAATTGGAAGTTCAGAAAATAATTAACTTTCAGTATTTAGCAAGTAATCTGGAAGATGCATTTACTAATTATAAAGGAGTGACAAAATCTTATATCCCTGTTGTGAATGCATCACAAAGAGTGGAAATTCCTAAAAATACAAATATATCTAATGCAACTCTGCACCTGAAGCGTAAAGAGCCTATGGATACAAAAGATAAAAATCCGCGGAAAACAAAATCTGACAAAACTAATCAGTCACTCCAAATATCTTCTAAAGAGATTCGTCCCGAAGATGAAAATTCTAGTAACAATGCACATGCACAATATAATCAAATTAATAGGATTGCGGAACTGCTAGATCATAATATTTTTGGAAACGAACAAGATTTGGTTGATGTAAATATTGAAGTTGCTATGAATTGTATAAATACAGAAGAAACTTACAATAAAAATATCAAAGTCATCGATGATACTTTTGTCTACATAATTGCTCTTACTATCTCAAATAATAATCTGGATCAAGAGCCCAAGTTAATAGCCGAGTGCCAGAAGTGCCCAGATTGGGTAAGATGGAAAGATGCAACTGAGACTGAGCTAAGCTCACTTAACAAAAGAAAAGTTTTTTGATCTATCGTACGTACCCCATAAAATGTTATCCCTGTCGGATATAAATGGGTATTTGTGTGAAAAGAAATGAGAAAAATGAGGTGGTGAGATACAAAGCGAGAATAGTAGTTCAAGGGTTCTCACAGAGACTCGGTATTGATTTCGATCGATCATATTCTCCTGTAATGGATGGTATAACGTTCCGCTACTTAATATCTCTAGCAGCAAATATGAATTTAGAAGTGCAACTAATGGAAATTGTTACCACATATGTATATGGATCATTAGATGTCAATATTTATATGAAAATCCCTGATGAATTTCAAATTCCCCAAATGAGGAAAGATGAAAATTGTAACATGTATAACATTAAATTGCAAAGATCATTGTATGGTCTAAAACAATTGGGAAGGATGTGGTATAATCGATTGAGTGAATTCCTCCTGAAGAAAAGATATACAAACAATGATGCATTTCAGTGTGTGTTTATAAAAAGGTCGTTAAATGAATTTTGCATCATTTCTGTGTATGTTGATGATATAAGAATTATTGGAACACATACGACAATAGAAGAAGCTAGTAAAAGCTTAAAGACTGAATTTGAAATGATAATTTTGGGTAACCAAAATATTGTCTCGGCGAGCGCATCTCCCTAAATGAATTTTCATACACCAGTCAACCTACTTGAAGAAGGTTTTGGAAAGATTTTATATGAATAAGTCACATCCACTTAGTACACCAATGGTTGTTCGATCCCTTGATGTGGATAAAGATCCATTTAGACCTAAAGAAGATACTGAAGATATATTAGGACCTGAAGTTCCTTACTTAAGTGCAATTGGTGCATTACTTTACCTTACAAATTGCATTAGACCTGACATTGCATTTGTAGTCAACTTACTAGCCAGATTTAGTGCTTCTCCTACAAGGAGACATTGGAATGACATTAAACATATTCTTCGATATCTTCAGTGGTCACAGGATCTCGGTTTATATTACACAAGAAATCCAAATAAATCATTGTTGGGTTATTCGGATGCTGGTTATATGTCGGATCCCCATAACACCAGATCACAGACTGGTTATGTTTTCCTTTGTGGTGGTACTGCAATCTCATGGATATCTTTCAAACAATTTATCGTTACAACTTTCTCAAACCACTCAGAGATTATTTTGCTTTATATGAGGTCTCACGAGAATGTGTATGGTTAAAATCTTTAATGAAGCACATTTGTGAGTCGTGTGGTATGTCTAGAACTGATATATCCCCCACTATAAGTTATGAGGATAATGTAGCATGTGTTGCACAAATGAGTAACGAGTATGTTAAAGGAAATTTAACGAAAAACATATTCCCTAAATTCTTTTATCCGCATGAGCTACAGAAGAATGGTGAAATTATTATACAAAATGTACGCTCTAGTGACAATCTTGCAAATTTGTTTATTGAATCCCTACCTACGTGTACTTTTGAAAAGTATGTTGATGGTATTGGAATGCGTAGACTTGGAAAACTGTTGTGTTCAGGGGGAGCGATAACTTCAAAACAATCTTGAACATTGGGTCTTGAAGACCATTAGTTGGACTCTTTTAACCCTGAAGGTTAGTTTCCGAAGACCAGTGGTTGTACTGTTTTTCCCTTTACTAAGTGACTATACTCTTTTTCCTTTGACTAAGTTTTTTCCACTTGGTTTTCTTAGTTAAAGGTTTTTAACGAGGCAGCTAGTGCAACACATTAGAACTTATATGTCATGTACCATTTTCTCGTCTAGTTTTTTCCCACTGGGTTTTTCAAGCGAGTTTTTAATAAGGCATGTACATCAAGTCGTAATGTCCAAGGGGGAGTATTGTAAGATCATTAAATATGGACATTACTTCAAAGTCTTTCAAGATCCTAGAACCCTTGACCTTTCATGTACAATGGTCTTTGAGATTCAAGACCCATGTATATATATTGCAACTTTTATAATAAAATTGGTTTTTTTTTTTTTGGGTTCTTGGATAGAATTCTATCTTCACCAGCTAATCTATCTGATACCAACAAGTGGTATCAGAGCAGATGGATAAAACAAAAGATCTAATCGATCTATCCAGATCCCATCTGTGAAAAAACCTCTTTCTCAAATATCTCCCTCTCTCTCACCTTCACATCAGAGACCATTGCAATGCATTTTGCTCTAAAAAGGATATGATTGATGTGAAGACAACAAACAGCTAAAAGATGTGGAAAATCAAGCTGGGTTGTGAAGAAAAGCTGTTTTTGAGGGGGAACAGCAAGCTACCGAAGGAAGGACTGCGAAGAAGGAAGCTATACACAAGGAGCAAAGTCCCTACTCATTACGGAGAAGACCAACATGGAGCTGATCAACAAAGAAGACATGCTGCTGAACATACAGAGGAAGCTGACATCAACAAGCAAGTAACCATGGAAGAAAATGATGAGGATGTCAAGCAAAGAAGCAAAAAAGAAAAGAGGACCTACTCTTTAAAGAAATAACGATGACCAAGTACCTCGTTCTAATCTTACTTCTCTAAAATTCAAACTCAGTTATTTCTTGTATGAGAAGGAAGCCTGTATGTTAATCTCCATATTAAAACGCTTTACTTCCTCATGAAAGCCTCTAAGATACCTAAGACAATACTGAAAGTGACCCTACATCCTTAGAAAGATTACAAATATATAATTATCCATGTGGTGTATGATTCACGCGGGCTATTTTTGACGTTCTAGACAACTGGTTTTACAACAATAATCTTGTACCCAAATAACACTCAAGTTATATATTTGATCCAAATAACACAATTGTTATATTCTGTTACCAAAATCCACAAATTGACCGATCAAAAATAAATGTCACATCTCAATCAAGAAGGTACAACAGTGACTTTGCAGTAAAATGTATAAACTTTTAAGTTTTGGAGTTTGTCTTGTTCAGTTAACATACCTTATTTCTGTGGAAGAGTATATCGTGGGCGTGGAGAGGCTTCATGGAAGCATATTTTCGTTTGGAAGCTTCGTGGGCGTGGATATGGATTTACGGGTTAGTTCAATGTTATTTTTCTTTTAATTATATAACTTTCATGTATTAGGGTTATTGTTTTGGGTGCATGATTATATTGAATTTTTGTGTATCTTAGTGTTTGAGATTTTGAACTTATATTTAGGGCATATAATTCACGAAATTTTGAATTTCTGAGTTTATGCTCCCATAAAAATCATGATTCCACGAAAATGACATGAACATAGACGTTCCGCAAAAATTAATAACATTCCATGAAAATTACATGAAATAAGCATTCCACAAAAATTCATGGTGTTCGTTGCACAAAAATGTTCATCATTCCATGAATTATGAAGTTTCATCCTTCCACGAAAATTGTGTAATTACACAGTTCTACAAAAAATTTGTAGTTATACCTTCTAAGAAAATTCTGCAGTTACACACTTCCACGAAAAATGTCTAAAATACAGCCTCCACGAAAAATATTGAAATATACTTTCCTCTTAAAATGTAAGTTATATCCGTTCCACGAAAATGTTTAATCATATATTTACTGTGCACATGTGATATTCCATACTCATACACAAGAATCAAATATCTTTTCACTTTTGGGAATATGTGGTCCCATTCAAAATTGTGGTATTTTGATCACTTTTTATAGTTTTGTGGTATTTTGGTCAAAGATAACATTGTGGTATTTTTGTCACAAATTTTAAGATATGTGCTAAAATTAGGTATAACCCCCCAAAATCATTTTTGGTTTCATAATTATGATATGTTCTGAATTTGGTTTCATAATTATACATCACAATTTAAGTTTAGTTGCATAATTTAAGAATTTATTCGATGTTAGTCTAATTTTGCTGATTTTTCTGGAAAAAAAAAACACTACGTAACATATTCTTATAGGTGGAATGTCAAATTCAAAATCCCAAATGGGAATTTGATACGTGACATTTTCCTGAAAAATTCAAAATTTTCGGGCAAGTTAAATAGAAAATCGTGATGATTACGGGATAAAAACCGAAAGACACTGAAGTTTATGAAACCACAAATTACTTAACTAGTATGAGTTTAATTTGTGTAGTAGAGATCTATCTCATAAAATTGTATATGTAAGATGATCTTATATAAATTTTTGTGTCAAGCACATGAACAAAAATATCAGTATTGATGGAAATATCAATACTTTAATTTAAAACATCGCATTAAAATATATGTTCTGTTGGTCCCAAGTGATAATAGGCTTAGATGGGGGGGGGGGATAATCTAAAATTTTCAAACTTTTTTCTCCAAAGAAAATACAAGTTCCGATTACTGAACAGGTTGCTGGATAGCTCACAGTTCAGAGGTTGCTGGAGTAATCTATCGAGAAGGTTACTACCAGATAGAACTTTTATAGTTTTGTGCAGCGGAAAATATGTACTCCCTCCGTCCCAACTCAACTTGTCTACTTGTCATTTTAGTTTGTCCCAACTAAACTTGTCAGCCCATAAATAGAAACAAAAATCAAATATTATTATCCCCATATTTCATCCTTATTACAAAAATGTCACTTGAAAACAAAAAACGATCTTAAAATGTCACAAAAGTCAAACACTTATATCCCCATATTTCACCCTTATTATAAAAATGTCACCCAATTATCTTAAAAAACAATAGTCAACTATTTTTTCTTAACCTCCGTGCCCGGTCAAACTAGGCAAGTTCAACCGGGACGGAGGTAGTAAACACTTTTGAAAATACTTTTTTAAGATAGTATGCAATATGCTTGAAAGATAGAGATAATAGAAAATAAATGCAAACAATATACAGTGGTTCGAGGGTGGAGTAATCCTTTTACGTCCACTTTACTCATTCTGCAGGAAAAACTTCGTTAAGGGGTTTGATTTACACAGACTAAGCTATTACAAACTTATCCTAATAAAGAGTAACAAACTTTCACACAGGTTACTCTGTCTACTTGACCAAATGGTCCACACAAGATCCTCTAACACACACAAGATTTTTACTCTTCCCCGACGAGTGAAGACTTTGAAGGAAAACACTTCTTCACACTAAGTACTCCTAAAACAATCTAAGATAAAAGTATATAAGTTTTCCTTCAACTAATGCAACGTGCGTTCTATTAAAATCTGGAGTCTAAAATATAGCTTGCTGGCTTGGATTGAGTGACTGAAACTTGTAGCTTTGAGCTTGAATTCACGTAGGTAAGGGGGAACTTCTAGTACAAATCAAGGTAATTTAGAGGCCAAAAAGTCAAATCCTTGGAGAAACCCAAATACGGGTATGCTGAAAATGTCTGCAACAAACCGACATTCCCTAAAGGAATCAAGCAGAACAGCAACTCCAAAAGGGAAAAGAAAATTGTCTACCTTACTGATATCATGCTTTATCTTTTCTATATTATAAAGAGATACAGTAAGAAAACACCTACACACACTATTATTTTTGCTCTTTAAAAGTCTTGAAGGAGTCAAACTCTCTCTACAGTAACCATGGGCTGTAAAGAAAATCTAAGCTCCTGAAAGAAACATTAACCCAGAAGGACTCATACTTGTGTGAGAACCTATACAAGAATACTCATTTTGCAGGTACATCTGACAAAGGGCTACTGAACATAGGGGGACCTATTGACTAAATGACAAACTCTAACACTAGGATGCTAAACACCATGTTGCTAGGATACCGGATAACAGGTCAATGAAAATTAGGACGTTAGACACCAGAATGATGGATACTAGGTCGCTGAACATCAGGTCGCTGTATACTAGGATGCTAGACACCAAGCTACTAGATACTAAGCTACTAGATATTAGAATGCTTGTCATCAAGTCAGTGGAAAAGGTATAAGGAATTAAGGAACAAGGATAAAGTTCTGACAATAGAACGCTAGATACCAAGATGTTGGATACTAGATCGTTGGATAACATGATGCTGGACATCAGGATGCTGGATACCAGGCTGACTGGAAATTAGGTCGCTGGATGATAGGACGCTAGATATCAAGATGCTAGATACCAGATGCTGGATACTAGATCGCTGGGCACCAGGACGCTAAACACCAAGATGCTGGATACTAGATCGCTGAACACCAGGTCGATGTATATCAAGATGCTAGACACCAATGTACTGATACTAGGTTACTAGACATCAGAACTTATCATCAAGTCACTGGACAGAGGGATCACTTGGAGGTTACAAATCAGAGCAGTTACTGAAAAATCTTCTTAGTAATGTGCGTGCATAAAAAGTGGATCACCTTTCCAGAAATAGACTACCTTTTCAGAACCCCAGAAGGATGTCAGCCATACGATCAGAAGGATCCAAAGGTGGAAAACCAGTTGTTGACCACGCACCTCAGGAAAAGGAAAAGCTGTGGAAACTGTCAACAACTTTATTGGAAAATTGTGAAGCAATTAATGAGATCTTTGAAGATCTAACTGCAACAGGGCGTATCTCAAACTCTATAAATAAATGCACTACTTATTCTTCATTTAAGCATACAGATATCCTCTCTCTCTCTCTCTCTCTCTCTCTCTCTTATCCTCTATGTGTCATGGCACCAAATTGTTGGAAACTCTTCTCTTCATTCCTTCCAAAGAACACATTTTCTGCAAATAATCAACCAAGCATCTCACAAATCACTAAAAGTCACCTCTCATGCTTGACACTCGCTAAGCAAGCCATTCTCAGAAGATTCGATCTTCTAGCCTTCTAGCCTTCACCTCACTTCCCAAGAACCTACACTCAAGTTCTTCCCTTCAAGGCAGGAGGATAGAGCTAAGGACCCCTCTCCAGCACCCCAGAGTGTCATCTCATTGATGATGTCAAAAAGGGGGAAGAAACTGTGAAGGGTCATGGAAGATCAAAAGACTTCCAGAGGTGGAGAAGAGGAGATTCCAACTCTTCTATGAGGTGGATTCTCTTTTGCAATGCGAGAGAATCAAAAAGAGGGACAGTTGGAGGGATGAGTGGAGATTGAAGGAGAAGAAAAAGGCGGCAGCAAGCTACTGGCGTCTAAACTTCTCTGTTTCTTCACGCGTTCTTCTCCAAAGAAATTCCTTCTCTCTCTCGCATCGCCTCTCACACCTCTCACAACTCTCTTCTCTAGCCGAAGAGAAGAAACTATTGGGAGCAGGTTTCTGCATCAAGTGAGGGAGAATGAAAACAGAAAGAGAAAGGAACTAGCAGCAAGCAATAAGGGAAAAGAAAGAAAGAAAAGAGCAAGAAGAAGAGAAAAAATGAGTCTAGATAGGATGTTTATTGTACTTTGCTTACTGCGTTGTATCATAGATATTTTATCTAAATCAAATTTCTTTTGTTCTTTAAAAAGCTCATTCATTGTGCCCTTTCTTTTAGACTAATATGTGATTTAAATGAAAGCAGTATGCTCTAAATGTGTTATATTATACATCTACTTTCTATGCTTGAGTGATTATGCTCTTTTGATCTTCTGCAAAGGTTTTGTCATCATCAAAAAGGGGGAAATTGTTGGAAACATTGGAAGTATGTTTTGATGAGACAAAACCTTAAGTAACTCTAACAAGCATAACCAATCTTAGGATAGGTTACTGCAACAGAGTTATTACAGAAGAAAGAAAGATCAGAGAAAGTGTCAAAAGGAAGAACACTAAAGAGAATGGTGAAAAGAAATCTGGTGAAATAATTAGGATACTGATGACTACAGGAAGCTACTGGAAGAGACCTCACCAAAGCAGAATGCGGTGAGACAGGAAGCTACCTGAGAGACCATGCCGAAAGCATACTGCAGGAGCAGCATGCTACAGAAGCCTGAAGCCACCTGAAGGAGCAAGCAAGAGAAGGAAACTCCAGAGTGAAGCAAGAGGAGGAAGTTGCAAAGCAGGCATGGGAAGAAAGTCAAAGGTTACCGGTAGACACAAGAAGTTACCGGTAGAGAAGAGAAGAGGAGCCAGTCAGAAGAAAACACGTGGAAAGCGAAAAGCTGGAATATGTCAGGAGTGTAGTGCATTTATAGATTAGGGAATCTACCTACCTTCATTGGACAGATTTCCTAATCTATAAATAAGAAGAAGACTGATGAAGGAGAGTGCGCAAGAGAGAAGAGAACGAGCACAACAGAATATACAAGCTCGTAGAGAGAAGGGCAAAAAAAAAAAAGAATAGCTCAACAGAGAGAAGGCTCATAAGAAGAAAGCACAGAAAGAGGGGGAAGAAAATAGAAGAAAAGGAAGTGTTCAGAAGAGCAGAAGAAAAGAATAATAACTCAAACACTCCACACCCTAAGAGACGCACGCTCAGTCAGTCAGACCAGCAGCAAGCTTCAGCAGATCAATCTGCAAAAGGAGGTCAAGCTTACTGCACCCAGTTGAAGAAGAAGAAGACAAACTCCTTCTAAAGGACTGTCTTGGAGTACTCAGTGCGAGGAGTAGAGTCCTGCTGAGTTTTCCACTTTCTAGGAGAGAAAGTGAGGACCCTGGGTGGGTAGAATAGGATCCTATGTGGGTCAGTGGGGAAAGTAGGCAAGCAGTTGTGTGAAGGCTTGCTACTTACTTGTTAAGTGAGGGTTGTAATAGATAGGTCTATGTAAAACAACTATCTTAACAAAGGTTCCCTCTTGAGAAGAGGCAGAGAGGACGTAGAAGTATTACTCCACCTTCGAACCTCTATATATCCTTGCGTCTATGAGTGTTTATTGCTTAACCTGCATAATCTATGATAAAGCAACACATCTTTTATACTTGGCAACACATCTTTTATACTTGCCTACTACCAGCTTATTTGGGACCAACACTCTTGAAATCTTGAACTTTTGACATCCGGGCTCCTATCAAGGAAAATGATTAAGGACTCTGGCTTTCTTGGGCCTGTTTCACAATATGCTCGTTTGAAGCTTTATACATCTCCTCAACCTTTCTCCTCATTTCTTCTCATTCGTTATGTCCTCTACGCAGGCCCGGATGGACAGTTCCTGAGATAGCATCTGATTTTCTTTTAGTTCCGCTATCTGAGTAACCTCGGGCTCCTCCTCCTCTGCTTCCTCCATCTCCGCCGGTGTCCCTTCTCGGTACAATGGCAAGCTGCCTGCACGTTGAAGGGTCCTGCTTCCTTTGCTCGATCTTCTTCACCACTTCTTCCCTTTTTTTGTCATCATAATCTGAGCCTACTTCAAACCTTATCATTGAATGAATATTGGTGAGAAGGTCAGTATGATCCTTTAAGGTTTGTTTCTACTCAAATTGTGCAGCATCAATGTTTTTTAGTGTTAAAGTGATGGACTTCTGCTCTGTCCCCATGGATATTAACTTTTTCTCTTGAGCATTCAGCTTGTTCATCAAGTTCTTTATGACTTCAGCTGAGGAACTTCCATAGGGTGGAAGTTGGGAACTGATGGTCATATGTAGTTTTTCCAGGGTGGCGTTGAGGGTGTTGATGAAAAGCTCGGCTTTCTTTCGATCTTTCTTTGCCTCTAAGTGCATCCTTCGGCTAGCCTTGGACAGTGACTTCCAAACTTGTTCCACAACTTTGAACACATCGGAGATTGATTTATCAGATTCCTGCAAGAAAGAAGAAGAAGTTAGTTGAATGGATTTTTCGGCTCCAATATCACCCTGTTCACTGGGTGAACCATCATCGCTGCTGGAAGAGTTGCTGGTATCCTCCTCGTCCTCAACTTCCTCCTCCTCAGCCTCCTCCTCAACTTCATCTTCCTGAGGAGGCACATCATCCTTCCAGGACAGATATTTCTTCTACCAAAGGCCCTTGTATTTCCTCTGGCGCCTCCTCTGCCTTTTCTGAAGACTCTGTGGGAGTAGACTCTTTAACAGTAGGCTCTGTAGGAGCAGCCTGGTCTGTTGGAACAATCTCAGCAGTAGGCTCTGTGATAGCAGCCTGTCCTGCTGCGGCCTCCTCTGCAACCTTCTCATCAAGGTTCACAGGATCCTCAGAAGTTACTCCCTTCATCTCCATTGGAGTAACTTCCTCGGTTGTTTTATTTTCCTCCATAGGTGCTTGTTCATCAGTTTCTGGCACGAAGGGTCCTTCAACATTTGCTGCTTCAGGCTCCTGAGCCATTTCCAATTTCTTTTCTAGCTCAGCAGTAACTGCAAGGACTTCCAATCTTTCAGCCTCCAGAGTAGTTGGGGGCACCATCATCGACGAGTCAACCTTTTCCTTGGTGGCAGGAGCTTCCTCAAGGGCAGGAACCACTCCCGCGACATCGGATCCTTCTATCTCCTCATCAGGAAGAATCTTGATGTCCACCAGTTCACTAAAGGCACCACTGGACTCATCTTGTGGCGTAGATGCTGGTGGTGAGGGCATCTTCTGGCTTATCGACTGAACCATATGAGGTGGCTCAGTCGTCTCCGTTCCACAGGAGGATCCTTCACCAGGTTGGATAGGCTGGGGCCTATGTCGTATCCTGGTCTCTACAATGCTGGCATCTAAGGCCTGCTTCAGAATCCTTTCCTAAGCCGTCTCTGCTCTGAAAGCTTATGTCTGGTTTTCTGCGAAGCCCACGTCATCGTCAGCCTTAACCTGATCAGTAGCAGCCTTCAAGATAACATCATCCTTGAAGAAATCAGGTTGCTCGATGGGCTTCTTCCCCTTCATCGTCCTTGGAGAAGGTAGGGGCAGTGCAAGAGGTTCAGCTTTCTTTCTCCTCTCTGCAATGGCGGTAAACCGCAACTCTGCCTCCACATTGTCCTGATACTCCCTCCACTTGCTCCTCTGTAGTCCTTTGAGGAAGTTGTTTTCCAACACCTTCTCCTTCTTGATATTTTCAACTTCAGCCCAATTCAGCGCCCACTCCTCCTCAACAATCAAATCCAGCCATTGGATAAGATCCTGGCATGGAAGGTGCTTGTACTCCCACCAGGCCATGAAGCGATCCCACAGCTTCTTGAACTCAACCTTTATCTTTGCCAAGTCCAAGACCACTTAAATGTCATCATCCTCTTCCTCCAACCCCAACTGCTCCCTCAACTGAGCTATAAACTTCTGAATAGCTACCTTCCGCTTGCACAGTAGTAAGAATCTCAGACTCAACATCCTTCTTCTTGCTCGGGGGAGCAGGAAGCTGTAGCATCACCGTAGGTGGTGGTAATGGGAATGCTTCATCATCAGAGATTATCAGCTTCCTCTGAATTGCTTGTTTCACACTCGGTCTCACACTCCTCGCTCTTTTCTGCTATTGAGGAGGGGAAACAGTAATTGTCGAGGCTTTCCCCTCCGACGTGATTTTCTTGTTTGCTTCCCTCTTAGTCTCTTTCTCCTTCACCTTAGTAACCTTCCTAGTTACTGGAGAGACTTTAGTACCCTTCTTGGCAAAGATCCTGCTATAACCTATGAACTTGCCCTTTTGAATGGGCTTACCCTTTGACAGGCCGTATCCCATATACCATAAAATGGTGTTTATGATAAGTCCATAGGTTGTCTTGCTAACCTTCTTTTCAACCTCCTCCTTCAGCCAGTTGAACACGTACTCTGCCCAGTTTACCTCCTCAGCTTCCATTAACGCCATTATTATCATGTACCTCAGGTTGGTACACTTATCAAAGGAACCTGATCGGTTCTGTATGATATAGCAGCAAATGTCGTGAAGCATCTGATACTCCACCTGGAAGAGCATTTTATTGCAGCTCTTGTTTAACGTCAGCAAGTCATTTGACCCAGTGAACTTTTTCTAGTATTACTCCACCTGATCCTCTCCATAGGTGGCCAGTTCACTCCCACTCATCCCTTCAGTAGGAAACTGGAAGATCTTCCCAAGTATGCTAGCCTTGAGTTTGAACGTCTTTGACCTAATGTTGACACAATTCTCAGCTTGTCCTTAGAGACCTCGGCATTGGCGTAGAAGAGGTTCACAAGGTCCTCACAGTAGGGCTCCTTGTAATGAGAGCATAAACCCAAAACCTTAGAGTTGTGCAGGTTGTTTAGGATCTGTCATCATCTCTGATGGCCTTCTTTAGGATCTTCTCATCAATAAGATGTCCATCAATGATGTTAAAGTTCTTTGGTGCCATTTCTTAGTAGAGAGAGAGAGAGAAATGAATTATGCAAAGAATGTAAAGTAGGATGCAAGGTTACTGTTTGCAGAGAGTATTGAGTGTAAGTAGTAAGTGTGTGTAAAGGTTTTAAAAGTGTGTAAGGATCCTATTTATAGGAAAACTCCCTGTGTGTTGGTCAATGGTCAAGATTGACTCTGAATCTGAACAGTTTTTACATCCTGCAGCTGAGGTTCCTAGCATTTAATGCTCTGCTGTACTTTATGATTTTCAAATCTTTCCAGGGACTAAATTGCAAAAACCACCGTCTTTTGCTGGGTAACTGGTCCGGATTTGATGCGTCATTTCTCGGGATTGACAATTAGTTCAGAACATGCGCTTTTAAGGTTCCTGTGTGATGATTGTGTTTCTAGTTGACTTAGCTGACGTGTCATCCAGTGAGCTTCATAAGTAACCTTCATCAGGGACCTTCAAGTTGTACTCTTCTTAGTGACTTTTTGCTCCTTTTCAGGGCTTCTTAGAATTTAGTGTTTGTGAAGCTTTCTGGCTTCCCCTTAAGATGTAAAATACTCAACAAGGATTTATTAGAGGGAGTTAGCTTAATTTAATAATTCCCCATTCATTTCTAAGGGAGGAGAATTTGGATTCACAAAGAGGTTTTGTGAATATATCAGCTAGCTGTTGATCGGTGTGAATCTTCTCCAGTAGGATGTCTTTCTTCTCCACATGGTCTCTAATAAAATGATGTCGAATATCGATGTGCTTTGTTCTTGTGTGTGATTGCGATTACACTTATATTATCACACATGATTGGAGTTTCATTCTCAATAATATCATAGTCTCTGAGTTGTTGCTGAATCTATAGAATTTGTGCACAGCAACTTCCTGCAACAACATATTCAACTTCTGCGGTTGAGGTTGTTATAGATGTTTGCTTTATACAGAACCAGGATACTAGTCAATTTCCAAGCATTTGGCAAGTTCCGTTGGTGCTTTTTCTATCAATTTTGCAACCTGCAAAATCAGAATCAGGATACCCGATTAGTTTAATTCCTCCATCTTTATGATACCACAAGCCTACTTCCTAGGTTTCTTTTAGGTATCTGATTATCCTCTTTGCTGCTGTTAGGTGGGATTCATTGAGTGCAACTTAGTATCTGGCACACATGTCTACTGCAAACATTATGTCAGGCCTGCTTACAGTGAGGTAGAGTAGTGACCCTATCAGCCTTCTATACTTGGTGATGTTGATTGCTTTTCCTTCTTCATCTTTGTCCATGCTTCCTGATATAGACATTGGAATGCTTACTATGCTGGCATTCTCTATTCCAAACTTTTTGATCAACTCCTTTGTATATTTCATCTGATTGATGAAGGTTCCTTGATCAAGCTGCCTGACTTGCAATCCTAGAAAGAAGCTCAATTCTCCTATCATGCTCATCTCGAATTTGGATTGCATCAAATCAGAGAACTTTCTACAAAGTTCTTTGTTGGTTGAGCCGAAGATGATGTCATCAACATATATCTGGACAAACAGGATGTTGTCTCCGTCCTGGTCTTATCCACTTTGCCCTTCTTAAATCCATTGTCCAGCATGTATTTTGACAGAGTGTCATACCATGCTCTGGGTACCTGCTTCAGTCCATATAGAGCTTTTTTGAGCCTGTAAACCATCCTAGCAACGTTCTCTTCAAAGCCAGGAGGTTATTCTACGTACACCTCCTCTACCAACATCTCATTCAGGAAGACGCTCTTGACATCCATTTGATAGACAATAAGATTCTTATGTGATGCATAAGCTAGAAAGATCCTTATGGCTTCAAGTCTGGCTACTGGAGCAAAAGTTTCATCAAAATCGATTCCTTTTTCCCAGTAGTGACCTTTTGCCACCAGCATGGTTTTGTTCCTTACAACTTGTCACTCTTCATCTAGCTTATTTTTGGAGACCCATTTAGTTCCAATTACTCCTTGATGAGTACGTCTATGAACCAAGTACTAGACTTGGTTCCTCTCAAATCCATTCAGCTCCTCTTCCATAGCTTGAACCCAGTTAGTATCTTCCAGAGCTTCTTCAGGATGCTTGGGTTCAGTTTGTGAGATGAAGCATCCAAACATGGCTTCATGTGGATTTCATCTTCTGGTCCACACTCCAAAGATAGAGTCTCCTATGATCAGGTCTCTGGGGTGGTCTCTGAGTCATTTCCTCCTTGCTTCATCAGCCTGCTGAGGTTGCTCTTCAGGAATTTCCAACTGAACATTTAGCTGAATTCCTTCAAGATTGTACACTTCTGCCTGTACTTCAGTTGGGTTCTAGTTTGTAGTTATAGGTTGACCTCCTTGAAGTTTCTGGTTGTCTTCAGGTTCCTGTGTCTGATTAGGTACCTGCAAGTTAGAATCCTGTTGGATCTGGGATGGTAAATTTCCTTCAATATGTTGAAGATTTGGTAACTGCACATCAATATATTCAACACGATTGTTGCTGATGTGAGTTTTACCCAACTCTTCTTGGAGTTCCTCGATATCAGCTTTACTGCAATGTGGTTCATCAGAAACCACATGTACAAATTCCTCTACAACAAGTGTTCTCTTGTTGAAGATTTTGAAGGCTTTGCTTATCAACGAGTATCCTAGAAATATTCCTTCATCAGATTTGGGA
Source organism: Scutellaria baicalensis (assembly GCA_005771605.1). NCBI lineage: Eukaryota > Viridiplantae > Streptophyta > Magnoliopsida > Lamiales > Lamiaceae > Scutellaria > Scutellaria baicalensis. The sequence goes on along the minus strand of CM016725.1, from coordinate 8,684,312 downwards.
TCGAAGGTCTTGAGGTACTCCTTCCCATTGTTAAGCACGAATCACCTGCAACCAAAGATGTGAAAGTAAACAATATTATAAGAGTAACAATACCACAGCTCATAGGGAGTTTTATTTAGATCCTTGTTGATAAGGCATCTATTATGTGTGTAGCATGTTGTGTTGGTTGCTTCTGCCCAAAATCTCTTTAGTAGCTCTGTTTCTGCTAGCATCGTTCTGGTAGCTTCTTTCAGGGTCCTGTTTCTTCGTTCAGCAACTCTGTTCTGCTGAGGTGTCCTAGCTACTGAGTATTCGTGCTTGATTCTATTGTTTGAACAGTAGGCTTCTATGAATTTGCTCGTGAATTATGTTCCTCTATCTGTTCTGATCTTGACAATGCTCAAGCTCTTTTCTATCTGCAGCCTCCTCAGGAGCTCTGGTAGACGTTGTTGAGTACCTGATTTCTTTGCTAGAAATAGCGTCCAAGTGAACCTTGAATAGTCATCTACTACTACTAGAGTATACTTCTTTCCAGCTATGCTTATCTATTCAATTGGTCTAAATAAGTCCATGTGCAGCATATCCAATATCCTATCTGTAGACTTGTGAGTCTTCTTCATGAAGGAGCTTTTCACTTGTTTCCTTTTCTGGCATGCTCCACAGATATCTTTCTTCTTGTACATCATGTCTGGTAGCCCTCTGACTAGACCTTTCTTTGCTAGCTTGTTTATGGTTTTGAAGTTCAGGTGGCTCATCCTCTTGTGCCACAGCCAGCTAGTTTCAGGAGTTCCTTTAGCTATGAAACAGGTAGCTGTATTTACTGATTCCCAATCAGCAATATAAACATTTTCTTTCCTTGTTCCAGTGAGCTTGATTTCTTGAGTCTTGTTGTCCTTGATCAGGCACTTGTTGAGATTAAACTCCACACAGTAACCTTTATCACAGAATTGGCTTATACTTAGAAGGTTGTACTTTAAGCTTTCTACATGTGATACTTCCTTGATGCAGATCTTCCCTTTAATCAGGTCACCAGTGCCTTTTGTGCTTCCTTTGGAGTTGTTTCCAAATATGACTTTGGGTCCTTTTGAAGCTTTGAAATTGATCAGGCTCTTCTGGTTTCCTGTCATGTGCTTGGAGCAGCAGCTATCAATGTACCATATGTCCTTGATGCTTTCTGTCATATGTTCCTGCAATAAAAAAGAAATTACTTCTTTTCATGTACCCATACAAGTACGGGTCATTTCTTGTTAGTATCCATGATTTTCTTCGGAACCCATACTTGTCTTATAACAATTTTTTTGTTATAAGTCTTGTTGGTTCCTATCTTTCTACCAGTATTATTAAGATATTGCATTTGTGTTTTGTGTGCTTGTGGCTTCCTTCTTTACCTTCTAGGAACATAGGTTGCTTTAGATTTAGACACGTAGGTATGTGGTATATGGGAAGGTTTAGATCTTTTACCCTTTCTAGGTTGTTGACCATAGTTAGTGCTTCCAACAAACTTAGGTTGCTGGAGCCGGTTTCTGACAGGCTTACTGTCATAGGTCACTGTAAGGGGTCTCTTTCTCTTTCCTGCAAAGCTTCCTGCATTTCTGCTTGTAGTTCCCCCTAACTTAGGTAGCTCATTTTTATAAGGGACAACTACAGGCACAAATGTAGGTGCCTTTGAGGTGCTAGTTGTTGAAGTGGAAGCCTCTCCACAGTATCCTATACCAGTATGATCTTTCAAACTCCTTTTAATGTTTAACATTGCATCCAAGTGTTTTGAGGATTTGTTGAAGGTATTTACTGTTTCAGTGAGGACATTCTTCTCACTTTCTAGCTTAGTGACTTGCAAATTGAGCTTACTGACTTCAGCCTTGAGGTCACTGCATGCTTGGCTTTTTAATTTTTCAAGGGCAAGGAGCTTTTCAAGCAAAGCATGCTCACTCTTAAGCTTTAAATTTTCTTGTTTCAGCTCCTCACGAGTTGAGGTAATTTGCTCAAAGTCACTCATGATTTGCCTAAAAACACAAATTATGTTCAGTCGTTCATCAACTTGAATAGGAGGATTAAGATAGACTACCTCCTCTTTTGATTCGTCATGCTTGGCCATGAGACAGATCAGGGCTTCTTCATCAGACGATGAATCCTCTAAGTCACTGTCGGTGGTTGATTCTTCTTTCTTCTATACCTTCTCAGGTATAGCTACCTGAGAGGTTTCTGCTTCACCAATCAATGCCCTGAGCTTCTGGTGCTCTTGCCTCTTCTTCTCCTATCTCATCTTTCGTTCATCTTTAGGATAACGATGGGCTTCAGGATGTGGGCATTCTCTGGCATAATGACCTGGCTTCCTGCAATTATAGCATAGGTCAGTAACCTTGGCATTAGATTGGGGTGCTTGCCCACTGGTTCCAGCGTTATTCTGCTTCTTTCTGAAGCTGTCTGTTCTAGAATTCTTCCTGATGAACTTCAATAACTTCTTAAGGAGTAAGGTCATATCTGCTTCTGCAGTAGCCTCCAAGGTAGCTGTCAGATCCTTTGACTTTTAGCTTCCTGGAGCGACCTAGTTGTCAGGGCAGTAACCTTCAAGCTTCCTTCTCCATTCTCAGTCTTTCGTCTATTGATGTCGAACTCGAAGGCTTTAAGGTCTGAGAAGAGATCAAACGTGCTCATGGATTTTAAGTCCATAGACACTTTCATGGTTGTTGTCTTGCTGTCCCATTCGGCTGGAAGGGCTCTCAGCACCTTCATATTGGATTCTTTTTGGGTGTAAATTTTATCCAGGGACTCTAGCTCATTGATGATGGCCGTAAACCTCAGGTCCATCTGTTCAAGTGTCTCTTTAGGTAGCATCTCAAACAGTTTGAACTTTTGGGTTGGAGACTTTGTTTTCCTCAGTAAGCACGGTGCCTTCGCATATCTGCTCGAGCTTTTCCCAGATATCTTTGGTTGTTCTGCATGTCTTCACCTTACTGAAGGTACCCTAATCCAGAGTGAGAAATAAGGCGTTCTTAGCTACGTTGTCGAGTTTTGCTCGTCTTCTCTCATTTGTTGTCTATTCCTCGCATGGTTTCTCTATCACAGCAGAGTGTGGAATGGCTCCTGCATCTGTCTGTCCTTCTGCAGTGACATCAATAGCTCTGGTGAACAGAGGGTTCACCTTTGTGATCTTTGGTGGTCTATTAGTTATGACGTACCACATTTCATCGTGCATCACCGACAGATGTGCATGCATACATATCTTCCAATCATCATATTATTCAATAGAAAACATGGGCACTTTGTGAGAATCCATTCCCAGTATGTATGAAGAGAAATGCAGATGCTGGTTTTCAGAAAGCAGGGATCAGAGATTGATCAATTAGATCGGATGTTTAATCCAACCTGCTCTGATACCACTTGTTGGTCCCAAATGGTAGTAGGCTTAGAGGGGGAGTGAATAAGCCTACTCAAATTTTCTAACTTTTCTTTCAAACAGATTGCTTAAGTCACACAGGCAGGTAGCTAGTAAGCTTACTGATCCTGAGGTTACTGCTTGAGCAGTTACCTTGTGAACTTAGTTAAAACAAGTTTTATGTACAACGGAAATTCTTTTGAAAACAATGCTTCTTTTTTTTTTAAAACACTTAGGATGCTTATGAGAGAGATATAACAAGTAAAACAGTTAAGCAAGATATATATATATATATATATATATATATAAGAGCAGCAGTAAGCTTAAAATATAAAGCTTAACACAAAGATATATAGAGGTTCAAGGGTGGAGTAATCCCTCTACGTCCTCTCTACTCCTTCACAAGGAGGAACTTTGTTAAGTGAAAATGGTTGGTTTACAAAAGACTCGCTTATACAACCTAAACCTAACAAGAACTGTCAGTCAATCCCACACAGGGTTACTGCACAGTGATCAAACTCAACTAGCCCACACAAAGCTCTTGTTCTTCTACTAAGAATGAAAATACTTGATCAGGAACAGCCTCCGATCAAGTAACTCCTAATGTCTATTGAAAATAATTAAGGTGTTTTTCTTCAACAACACAGGCAGCAAGCTTAGAATAGATAGCTCTCTAAAATAGAGTATGTTTGCTGCTATAGACTGGAATTGAAACTTCTAAAGATTGAAGAATTGTGCGTTTAGATAGCTTGAGAGCTTTGATTGCAAGAGTTTCAGGTTTCAAGTCCAGTTCTTCTACTACTATAGGCGATGAGAAATCTGCCCGTTGGATTGAGCATCCTACTTCACAGCATCCATGGGACGACGTGGTCTTTTCTGGTTGGTCCTTACGAGGTTGTTGAGATCGCATGCCTCTGTTGCTGCAATCGTCATTCCCAGTCTGACAGTCGTCTTGACCTCCTTTTCGCTTTATTACGTGGTCTTTTTTGATTGGTTGACATTTGGATGTGCCTAACGTAAACTCAATGTGCTCACTCCAAGGTAACTATCTCTGGAAAGGTTATTGATGCTTACTTGTCTCTTATTAAGCTAGCTTACTTGTCTTTCATTCAACCAGCTTACTTGTCTTTCATTCAGCCAGCTTACTTGTGATAGTGTCCTTTTAGAGGTTGTTGTATCTTTTGTACTTAGCCGTTTTTACAGTTTGTTCAAATAGCATCCTATCGCAACATCCTCCCAGCTTCCTTCTAGCAACTTGTTGTAGTAACCTATACTTAGTCATTTTTAATTTATTCCAGGTAGCAGGGTCTTCATCCATCTTCAAGCTTTAGTCTTGATCTTCAAGCATCTTGATCCTAGTCTAAGCAATTACAACTGAAAATAAATACTATTAGAACATATTTAAGTATGTTTTGATGAGACAAAACCTTAGAAAAAGTAACCTGTTAAGGTTACTGCAGCAAGATCACTACAGGAAGATTCAACAAAGAAAAATTCAAAGAAAGGATACTGTAGAGAATAGTGAAAGAAATCTGGTAAACTAAAAAGGATACTGCTTACTGCAGGAAGCTACCTGGAAGAGACTATGCCGAAGCATAATGCAAAGTAACAAGCTACCGAAGACTCAAGCTACCTGACAGGAAGCCACCTGGAAGAGACCATGTCAAAACATACTGCAAAGCAGCAAGCTACAGAAGCCTCAAGCTACCTGACAGAGCAAGGCTAGGAAGGGAGCTACAAAGCAAGGATGGGAAGAAAGCTGATCAAAGTTACCGGTATAGAGAAAAGGAATGAGCCAATCAGATGAAGACACGTGGAAAGTGAAAAGCTGACGTGTATTAGATGGAGTGCGGTGCATTTAATGATGGAAACCTACCCACCTTCAACGGGCATATTTCTTAATCTATAAATAGAAGAAGACTGAAGACTGAAGAAAAAGAGAAAAGAAGAGCAGAGTGCAAGAGAGAGCGCAGAAAAGAGGAGAAAGAGCATATAGTAGAAAAAAGAGCAAAGTGGGGGAATAAAGAAGAAGAAAAAGAAGAAGAGAGAAAAGAGTGTATAAAAGATCAAAAGAAGAGTAGAAAGTTCAAACACTCTAAACCCCAGAACGCTAGAATACTCTGTCGTTCAGTCGTACAGCAAGCTACAGCAAAGCAACCTACAAAAGAAGTCAAAGTTTGCTACATCCAGTTGAAGAAGAAGACAAACCTTTTAAGGACTGTCTCAAAGTGCTTAGTTAGGACTAGGATCCTAATAAGTTGTTCGCTTTCTGAAGAAGGAAGTAAGGATCTTGAGTGAGTCAGATAGGATCTTGTATGGGTCAGTTAGGAGAGTAGGCAAGCATCTGTGAGCAGCTATGAGAAGGCTTGCTATTTACTTGTTAAGTCTCTGTTGTAATAGATAGGGCTATGTAAATCAACAAGATTAACAAATGTTCCCTCTTGAGAAGAGGCAGAGAGAATGTAGAAGGATTACTCCACCTTCGAACCTCTGTATATCTATACGTTTGTCTGTGCTTAATGTTTTATCTGCATATCTTATATTAGATGCACATCTTCTATCAATGAAAGAAAGATTCCGCAATATAACTCTGATAAGTAACCTCCCAAAAGGTTACTGCTTCTGGACCCAAGTCTTCTGAAGTTAAGAAAATTTTAAAAATACAGTAGACTTATTCACCCCTCCCCCCACCCCGAAGCCTACTACCACTTGGGACCAACAAGATACATAGGATCATAGGCCCTAGCTATTACATGTTTTGTCTTCATCAAAATCTATACAAGGTTCCTTACAGTATAGAAGCTTACTTTCTTGTATGTCTACACAGTTTTCGTCTTTCTTTGGCCACATCATCTATCTGAGAACTGTACTTTATATGGTAGTACATGGGATTAATTATGCAATATTAGAGAATTTTACTTCATTTACATGATGGTTGATTCGAAGAGTCTAACAATTTGGTGTAAGTTTATTGGTGAAATAGGTGGTTTTATGATGTAGGAGCAAGTGAAATCTTATGTTGTTTGGATAATTATTTGAATTTAGGATAGGTAACGGTTTGATGAGGCTGTGAATGAAATCTTATGTTGTTAGGATAATTTAGTTTAGTGTGGGAGTTGGGCATTTTAAGGAAAAGTCGTTTGACCCAATAGCGTGGATGATTGGGATGCTCGTTACAAGAATTTTGCCTCTGATAATGTAATTCTAACTAAGAAACAATGTTAAACTTCCTTCTTGTAGCAAGAAACACAACTGTGCAGTTTCAATTAATAGTCTTTCTCACCATATATGCTACACACTCAAGTTTCAGGATAAATTGATTGGGAATCATCAAATTTGTATCATCACACACCACATGAAATGAAGATGGAAAAAGGATTGGGAATCATATTTGTATCAGATTATGTCGCCGATTCTGTTTACCTGTGATGACACCGACCGCCGGAGGTTGTTGCAGTAAAAAAGGTTCTGCTATTCGATGGGGGAAGGACATATGTAATGAGGCAGAAGGGTTTGTAGCATATTCGAATTCTTTTGCCATTTATTTTCAATTTTAATAATTTTTTTAATGTAAGGGTTATTTTAGTAATTTCACAAAACCAATCCTTGTTAACCACTTTACTTAACAACAATTTATAAACAAACCAACTTTTATAAATTTACAATCATTCATACCAAATGAAAAATCTAGTCAACTATTGCTAGACATTCATACCAAACACTCAAATTACATCAATTATATCTTCAATTTATCAATCTCTATAAAACCCGACCTTTGTACCAAACGGGCTTTAACAGGTTGCTTCAACTGTGTAAGGAATTGAACAAACATGTTTTGATGAGACAAAAGTCTTCTAAAATGAGTCTCTAAATAACCTGTTTAAAACTGTTGATTTCTCTAAGAGGTTACTGCAGAATGAAGGTCACAACAAAAGAAGACTTCGAATAAAGAAATGCAAGTATGAAAGTAGAAAGGTTACTGGAAATCAAAGTGAAGAAAGACTACTGCCTACTGGAAGAACAAAGGTTACTACAGAGAGCTACCTGGAAGGACACTACATCAAGCATATTGCAGAGCTGATTCAGTGCAGCTACCTACAAGCGAAAGATCCAAGACTAATACAAGGAAGAATAAATTCAAGTACGAGAATCTTGCTGAGTTAACAATAGAGACAAAAAGAATTAAGCCTATGGAAAACAAGTATGCGGGGAGGTTACTCCAGAAACAAAGAAAGAGTAACCGCATTAAATGAAGTGTATTGTGAAGATCAAACGCATTAAATGCTGAAGATTTGCCTCTCTTCAACAGGCAGACTGAAGACTGAAGAAAAGACTGAAGAATTAATCTTACAGCTCCCATACACGAATTCAAGCTATCAACACTCTAAGGAAATCGTATACATACTCAGTCATACAGTCAAGCAGCAAGCCAGAGTAACCTACACTTAGAAGTTTAAGCTTGCTGCACATAGTTGAAAAAAATTGTAACACATCTGTTGGAAACATTTGAAGTAAGTTTTGACGAGACAACGCCTTAAGCAACTCTAACAAGCATAAGCAATCTTAAGATAGGTTACTGCAACATAGAAAGTGTCAAAGGAAGGATACTGAAGAGAATGGTTGAAAAAGAATCTGGTGAACTAATAAGGATACTAATGACTACATGAACCTACTGGAAGAGACCTCACCAGAATAGAATACAGCGGGACAGGAAACTACCTGGGAGACCATGCCGAAAGCATACTGCAGGAGCAGCATGCTGCAGAAGCCTCAAGCCACCTGAAGGAGCAACCCAGAAGAGGAAGCTCCAAAGTGAAGTAAGAGGAGAAAGCTACAAAGCAGGCATGGGAAGAAAGTCAAAAGTTATCGGTAGACATAAGAAGTTACCGGTAGAGAGAAGAGAAGATGAACCAATCAGAAGAAGACACGTGGAAAGTGAAAGCTGGCGTGTGTCAGGAGTGCGGCGCATCAATGATGGAAATCTGTCTACCTTCAACGGGCAGATTTCATAACCTATAAAAGAGGAAGACTGAAGACTGAATGAAGTAGAGAGAGGGTGTGCAAAAGAGAGAAGATAGCAAGCACATCAAAATATACAAGCTCGCAGAGAGAAGCGGAAAGAGAAGAACTCAACAGAGAAAAGGCTCATAAAAAGAAAAGTGCTGAATAGAGGGAGAAGATAATAAAAGAAAAAGAGAGTGTTCAGAAGAGCAGAAGAAAAGAAGAAATGCTCGAACACTCCACACCCCAAAGACGCACACTCAGTCAGGCAGTCCGGCAGCAAGCTTCAGCAGATCAATCTGCAATCGAAGGCCAGGCTTGCTGGATCCAGTTGAAGAAGAAGAAGACAAACTCCTTCTAAAGGACTGCCTTGGAGTACTCAGTGCGAGGAGTAGAGTCCTGCTGAGTTTTCCACTTTCTAGGAGAGAAAGTGAGGACCCTGGGTGGGTAGAATATGATCATGTGTGGGTCAATGGGAAAGTAAGCAAGTATCTGTGTGAAGGCTTGCTACTTACTTGTTAAGTGAGCGTTGTAATAGATAGGTCTATGTAAATCGACTAGCTTAACAAAGGTTCCCTCTTGAGAAGAGGCAGAGAGGATGTAGAATGATTACTCCACCTTCGAACCTCTATATATCCTTGCGTCGATGTGTACTTATTGCTTAACCTGCATATTCTATAATAAGCTGCATATCTTCTATACTTGGCTCTGTAATAAAGCTTCCGCAATCACTCTAATCAATAACCTCCCAAAAGGTTACTGATTCTAGAAATGAGCCGATAGAAGAAGAAAAGATTTGAAAATACAGTAGGCTTTTTCACCCCCCTCCCCTCCTCTAAGCCTACTCTCAGCAGTTTTGGGACCAACAACATCTTTTATAAGATTGTGGTTAGGAGTGATTAGTGCTAGAGAGAGTTTCCTGCTAAGCTTTTCGCTCTTTGCAGAAAAGAGTAAGAATCTTGTGTGGATCAGTGATCGAGTAGACAAGTAACATGTGTGATATAAGTTTGCTACTCTTTTGTTAAGGTTGTGTTGTAATAGCTAGGGTTATGTAAATCAACAAGAATAACAAAGTTCCCTCTTAAGAAGAGATAGAGAGGACGTAGAAGGGTTACTCCACCTTCGAACCTCTGTATATTGTTGTGTGTTGTTTTATCTGGTTTATTTATATATCTGCCTGTTGCATATCTAACCAAGCATCATACTGCACTTCTAGAAAGGTTACTGCAGTATCACTGAGCAATTACCTTCGTAGCTACCTGTGTAGTGAGCTGAACTATATATCTTTGGAGAAAAGTTTGAAAAATAAGATATGCATGGTTTATTCAACCCCCTAAACCTTCTACCACTTGGGACCAACAAACTGTTTTCAAAGGTTTTCTCATTTGTTTGGGTGAAGGATCCTTATGCATCATGGATTGGTGGAGAAGTCTTATTAGTCTATGGTGAAATTCTCAAGATTGTACATCAGGGAAGGCGATCAGTTTTATCGTCACAACTCAAAATTAATTGGATTTTATATATGCACCAAAGTTTTCCAGAAGAACATAATCCTTCTCGACACCTCATATGTTTGCATGGATACCTTCTTGTTGATCAGTGTTCTCAGTTTTGCTGGTTTGCTTCTATTTGTATGTGTCTTATGCCACTAATAAGGAAATGAACCCATTTAAGGATTGTATACAAGTTGTGGCCAAGTCTTCCGATATATATCCCAAAGGTGCAGTTTCCCACCCCACGGGCTTAATGGTATAACAAAATTGACTTATTTGCATAAACCCGATGTTTAGTATAATTTAAAAGTTCGATGTTGTAACAATAATATATATGTGAGTTTAATGTTGTTATTCTTCATCTCTTGAAATCTCATTGTCTTTAAAGTTTAAAGTGCTAAACTTAATACTTGGTTGATCTGATCTATTTTCTTTGAATATTAAGTTATGCTTGCTTCCCTCTCATTACTAGGGTATTAAACCCTTAAACAATTCATTATTTTCGGCAGTAAGATACACAAAGAAGAGATCGTAGTCTTACAAAGAGGAGTTCACCCGGCACAAAAGAGTTCTCTCTCACTGCTTATTCCAGCACCCCAGCTCCCCCAAATAGTCCGATTTTCCCCCCGCGGCGATAAGGTGCTAAAAGATCTACTACTTTAATTCCCGTTTCAAAAATAGATAATTTTGTATCTAACTGTATAAAGGCAGGCGCAGATCGATGAATAGGAAATGTTGTACGAGCATCTACAGGACCTAAATTATCAACAGGCTACCGAACAAATTGCTATGAGTGGGGTTGATGATGCCAAAGGGTATCTAACAACAAGAAAAGTAATGGATATATGGGAATCACTGTCGAGGAACAGGTATTGATCTAAGTGTTTTAACACAACGAATTGCCTATAACCTATTCTTGTTAACTCTCATTTCTATTATCTTAGGATGAAATATCTTTGTTTCCTTTAGAAACAACTTTTCATGTAAATCCTCTCACTAAGATATTCTTCAATTGTTAATTGATCAGGGATTTTCTTTTATGAACGGAATTCAACATTTTGAAAAGGCTTTGAAGGTTTTCCTCTATAATTGTGACATGTGATGAAACCATCACCACCAAAGAGTTGGATCCACAAGTAGAGGTTGTACTCTCCTCCACTATAAATGGTTTATTAGATCATTTTAATATTAATTAATAAGTACCGCATAACTAATATCTTTTAGCATATTAGATTAAACATCATTGATACAATCAAAATTACAAATACAGGATTGTTAGTATCAATCTATGTGGCTTGTAAGAAGATGATATCTCATATTGTCTAACAATATTGGTATTTAAATAATAAGAAGATCACTTTCAAGTTTGATAAAAAAAAAAATTTGGTTGTATACACGTTATGAATATAACCTATAAATAAAATAATGTCCTAATACAAAATACATTTTTTAAAAAGTAAAATTGGGCATTCATTCTAAAAATCTATTACTAAATAAACTATATATTTTCTATGAAAATACTTTTCTTACTGAAATATATATTTATCATATGAGAAGTTCTCCTATGAGTCGGCTATATGGATCTATGCATTTGGGTCAGATCCGGGCTGCCCGACCCTTTTTTTTTTTTTTTCAAGTTTGATCTTCTAATTTTGGTCATGACATTTATGTTATGTCAGACATACATTTAAGTAATGTTAGATATACATTTATGCTTAAATTTTATACCTTTAACATTAAAAAAAAAAAAAAAACTCAAACTTCGACACATTTTACATATACCTTTACATAGTATTAATCATATATTTATGTTATGTTAAACATACTTTTATATTATATTAGACATACCTTACTTAATATATTGGGGTGGGGCTATACACACCCCACTACTTACTTAACATACCTCATTTACTAAATACACCCACAATTAAATACTTCTAAATTATTAAATTTCTTTACCCACCCCATCATTTTACAATTACACCCTTGCAATAAAAATTAGGAAAAAAATAAAACCCTCCGACCACACTCTTCCATCTCCAATACCTTTCTCTCTCCTCCTTCTTTTGTTTTTCTTTTCCCGCAAATTATTCATGAAGACCAAATGTATACCCCCTCTTCTTTTGATTTTTTCTCTGATTATTATCGATCTTTATGAGTTGCGAAGATGACTGTTTAAATTCGAATTCCAAAATGGAATTTGTTGCTTTTTTCATTAATTATATAAAAAATTGGACTAAATTGTTACTTCATAAAAGATAATGATTTTATTTTGCACTTTGATTTTTTAAAGTTTTTATTGTTGGAAATGATTTGTCATCTAACGTGGCATATTTGTTAGACTCGTGGACTCTGGTTTCCTAAAAATTCAAAAGTTGTCTAGATTGCAAAAGTGACTAAAGTTTATGATTTCATTTGCAATTATTGAAAGTGATGATAAATTTGCAATTTTTCTAGGAGAGTTGCCTTTTTTTTGCTATTCCTCCTAAATCCATCATGAATTTTTTTTTTTTTTCATTATTGGCAACCTTAACACCTAACTCTTAATAAACAGCAATCATGAAATCAACTGCGACAAAAGTTGGCAATGTTAATTTAGTGAAGAAAAGAGTATTTGGATCTTTGTACTTGAAAAGTATTTTGAATTGGATCCATATAGCTTACGTTTTTATACTTGCCGTCTTGTTGAACTTGAGTCTCCGACCTTCAATTGCAAAAATGAGTTATTGTATTTTTATTTGCATAATGAAATTCAAACACAGTTCATATTATTAGAAGTTTGCCCAAAAAAGAAAAAAAAATCTTATCAAAGTCTAAATTAAAAAGTAGAAAAAGCCCAAAAATAAGTTGGTTGTATTAATATATGGAGTAATGTCATCTAGAACATGAATCCCAAGAAAAAGATCCAAGTGGAATGCAGCAAGTAGGTCCTCAAATATAAATACAAACCATAAAAGAGAAAGCTCAACCAAACAAATATTCCAGCAAACTAACCCTTTGGTTTTTCACAATTCAAATACCATGATAAGAAGAACGATAAACAAGAATTTAGGTAAGTGAACCATACACACATGTGATACTAATGAAAAACAGATGCAAACTAATAAAAGAACTTATCCCCGATGAAAATTCATATATATATATATGTGTGTGTGTGTGTGTGTGAAGAAATGGATAGTGGCATAGAATTTTAAGTTGGTATATTTCAACACAAATATTTATATGCACCAAGTTTATGAATCATAACCAATGCAATCCAGATCTTATGAACCAAAAGGTAATTTTCACGCTTGCACCTCCTAATCCATGCTCAAAACCCTAATTTCGCACACCTAACTATTTAGTTCTGATCTCGTAATCTTTTAATGCATGCAACCTCTATATCATATTAGCATAATCTTTATGTTTAATTAGAATATTACCTTTTAAATCTTTATATTGTAATCATATAATCATTATATTATAATAATATAATCTTTATTTTACTATGTACGTATGTAAAGGTTATAATATTTGTATATAAAAGTTAAACTATTATAATACAAATGTTAAATTATTATAACATAAAGGTTTTCAGTCATATTACTTTAATAGATATATTGAAATATATAACAATTATACTAATATCATATAAAGATTATACACATATAACATATAGATTACCGTATACATTTAAAACAAAATAAATTTATTCTAAACTTGGATCCAAGCGGACCTGACCCGCCCGCAGACGCCCCTACACTCATAAAAGAAAGAAAAGCACGTTACAAGTCCCTTATTGCACGGGAAATATTGTCACTACCCTCTTTATTTTTATTTTCTTCAGATTATATTAGTCTTCCAGCACATGGGAGGAAGATGCAACTCACACTATCATTTACCAACCTATAATCTCCCATTCTCCACTACTTCAATGCCCCCACACCCCCCCCCCCCCCCCCCACAAATAAAATACGCCTATTTTATTAGAGGGAGGAGAGAGAGGGAGATGTCTTCACTTTGAGTTGGATTTTAGAGAGGATATAGATTTGGAGAACACCACCACATATGTGAATAAGTGTTAATCATAAGTACTAAAGGTTTTGCACAAACAAAGGGTTTCATGTCATTCAACTACTCTACACCAACGCCTAAACTTCCCCAAACGCCTCAACTACTATAGCATATAAGTAGCGATTCCCGCCTAGTCAACCAAACTGTTAATAATACTAATAATAATTGGTCAGCTTCCTCCACTTCTTGCCATGTTTAATTTACAAGAAGGCATGAAATAATGGCTCGAATATTAGATACTCACCACTAGAAATGGATTTTGCATACCATGTCATTACAGTCAGCAGAAAAGCATGGAATGATTGCGCTTATCCTCCCTCATCCAACAAGAGAAATATTCAGGAAGAAAAAGCATAGAGGGCGGGTTCTCTCTCATCTGGATAGTTAAGTCTGTGGTGGCAGTGAAGGAAAAGTACAGTTCTAAAATGAGCAATATGAAACAAAATTTGGAAGAATCTAACACATGAAAAAGAATATTACATGAGCTGTTCTAGCTTTTGGCAAAGCAGGTTTTCTGGTGGTATATGAGGAAAGACTACGCATTGCACATAAATATGGAAACACCTGATGTAATCCAAAAGTCACCAGAAGCTCTAATTATTGCAGACTGAACACCATGGTCAAACATTTACAAGAACCCGAACCCAAACCCAAACCCACCCATACAAAAAGGAGACTTTTCGTCGACCAAATTGGTAATGAACCATATATATCGTTCCATCAAACCCACTTGAACAATAGTCCAGAAACTTTTTCACTTTACAGAAATCTTACGAATGGTCTTATATCATTAAGGACACATATCATATTATTAGAATTAGTCTTTGTTGGCTAAATATTCTTACAAGTAATAATGAATGTAAGTATGTGTATTCGAAAACTGCTTATGCTCTCAGTTTTTAACTTACTAAATAATAATCATACTAAGGTAAAATACTAAGCACAAATACTTTATTCCATATAATATTTTTAAAAATAGCTAAATATAATTATAATATATGAGGGATAGTAATAATTGATAGGAGATAATACACGATATGAGCATGGCATGGAAATACCACGTTAGTTGTAAGATCTATCGTGTATGTGATATCTAATTGACTTGTCAAAGACACAATATCATGTATGCCATATCATGTATGTGATATCTAATTCTAGATCCTACTGAGAGTAAATGTCATTTACAAAATCATGACATACAGCACCAAAACAAGGAGATAGGTAAGCTAAAGAGAAAAATGAAGTGAAAGGTCAAAATACAATAGTTTATTACGAAGTGAATGAGAAGGGTGACATAAAGCATGTATGTAATGCTCATTAACAAGATGCAGAAGAATTACTCACAAATTCGTGTCCTCAAAATGCAAGAGGGTGTGCCTGTAGTTCAACTGTCAACTATGTTCTTTTCTCTTTTTCTTTGCCTTCTTAACCTGCTCGTCATTTTGCAATGAAGCTGTTTCCCTCTTCCTCATCAATCTATCATTATCTGGTTTTTTATCTTCTCCGCTTTTCATCCTTTTAAAAGTGCTGCAGCATGAGTTGTGAATTATGGGAATGGTTCAGTACATTGATCAAGCGCAAATAGAATAGATAAAATTCAGAAATTAAATCTAAACCTGTCAGCTTGAGACCATTCATCCAAATTCTTGTCCAACCATCGGGCACAGCCGGTGTGGTCAGCATCCAAGGATCCTGATATATGAATTATCTCTTCATCAAAGCTACAATGAGAATGTACATCAGTGAATCCACAAAAGATAAGGATTAGAAGAAAAGGAACTGAAAAGACTAAACTCAGTATTTCCTTTCTTATTATGTGTAATTCCATAAAAGCAAAGCCAAGGAGTACCAAATGCATTACTTTGAAACATTGTATTTCTCCGTTACTAAAACAGACAGCCATTTTCCTGATTGAAGACAAACATTTCTTTTCAACATGTTGAACCAAGCTTGGGGGTTTCCTCAAAATTTCTATCAAATGCTTTACATAATGCAATAAAGATACTTCCGTTAAGTTTATATAACATGTACTTAATTGGAAGATGACCATCAATCCACATTCAATGAAGCATCACTTTATAGAATAAAAGAGGTTACATTACAAAGTTAATCCATGCATATGGAAATTTGACATGTTTAAGCTTTGACTATGGTAATTGCCTAGCACTTCCAAGCGATACAAACAGCAGCATTTTCAGCATTGCAAGATCACCAGCAATTTTGTCCAGCATTAAAAGAAAAAAAATAGAGATCGATAACCATAGAGGATATACAGACCTTGAACCAGAGTCATCTGAAGTCAGTACAAAAAAAAAAAAAAAGGGCAACAATCCTGAATTCCTCCCAGTAAAGAATTCACACATCTTCCACAGGGAAAGTTTTAAAAAATGCTCATGCTGGGAAGTCTAGAATAAAGCATTAGACACTCAACAGAATTATGGCATCAGGACTGAAAAACAGGATCCTAATTAAGTTGCAGAAAATTAGCTGATGATAACTAAAGTATCAAGATGAAAGTAATTCAAGGACTGTGAACTATTACAACGTGAAGTGGAAATTCATTCTAAAATTCTCAAGTACTAGGAAATTATTTTCTGGATATCATTATCTTGCCTCAATTCACATTTGGTTGAAACCATTTGTTTCCCTCAAATTTGATGCAAAAATATGGTAGAGTTCATGGCTTTAAATACATCATTCAGATAAAGAATCTTCAAGAAAAAGTTACTTTTTTCCATAGAAAAAATGTAACAAAGGGAACAAACCCAGTAACGGTGGAGAAAAGAAACTGGGTTATCTTAAAGCTTTGATAAAAAATAAATATATGCCACCAGAACAAAGCCATCAGGAAATTGATCATATGATCTCACTCCCTTGCAGCCGAAAGAAGAGGCATTCAAGAAAAGTTCATTACCATATGAGTTAATCATCAATAAACCATCAAACCAACATTTGACAATTAATTACCTATTCCTTGAATGTTATCATACACAGTGACCTAAACCAGTATGTTCTAATTCAATTCATCACTGAAACAAAGGAATAAACACTGAATTTAGAAGCCATTATTTCACATAATGGGAACAGAATTTCACCTTTTCACCACAAAACGCAGAATAGTTCCAACTTTTATCTTGTGTTTCTTATTAGATCGACTAACATATACATCTTGTCCACCTTTCTGCAGCAGAATGAGCATAAGAAAATTATTATACTTCTGGCAACTCAATAGTAACTACCTCATCATTTTTCAAGATAAGAGATTTACAATTTTATGCTTGAAATCGTCGCGAATGTCTTCATCTGCTATAAAAACAGAGGAAAACCCGAGAACCACAGCATGAACTGACTGCGGAGTAATTTTAACCACCTCTCCCTCTGTAAAATAAATAGGTAAATATTCAATAAAATTAATGCACCCATCAATTGCCATCTAATCAGAGTTTTATGTCCTTTATTCAAATTGGTCAACAGTTCACAATGCAGCAATGCCCACCCCAAAAAAAGGGGAAAAAAACAATAAAGAGAAAGCAACTAAATACCTAAAATCATATCAGGCTTCGGATTAAAAAGCAACAATCTAGCTTTTAATTTCACACCAAAATACGGATGAGTTCCTGGTAGAATCTTCGCCAAATTACTACAAATATTAGGATCATATGCTAATACAACCCCATCAAAAGCCTCATTGTACCTAAAAGAAAGAAGAAAAAGTATTATTTTCAGCAACTGAAAATTGGAAAACCAAACCCAAAGACACCAATATATGAAAAAAAAAAAAAACAGTAAAATTATCAAAGTCGTGTATCATTCACAAGAAATGGAAGATAATAATCTTTACACATCAAAATGTTAAGAAAATAATAATCCATACAAAAACTTACGTGAAAAGCAAAGAGCTGAGCTCGCTGAGGATGGCATCGTTCGCGCGTTTAGCCTTGGACGGATGCAAATACACAACCAAATTTGCTTCGCACTCTTTCAGAGCATCCATTAATTTTCAATTAAAACAAAATTCAGAGTATTTTCTATAGAAATTGTGTTCGATTCGAGCTGGTTCTCGGGGTTAGAGAAAGATAAAACCCTGAAAAACCCTAAAAATTCTGATCATTCTGCTGTTGGTTGGGTTTGAGATGAATGTCTCGCTTAATACTTTTGGGCTAAAGCCCATTAGGGTGAACACGCAAGCCCAATAAGTGTTTCTTCAAATTTGGATGAGATTAGTTCAATTCTTTTTAGGATAACAATTTATAAAATTCTTAAATTCTATCCTTCTAAAATTTTTTATTATTCTCAATAAAAATATATAATTTTCTACTTTTTTTCATAAATTCCAGCATAAAACATTTACTTTTTATACAATTCTCGATGTGAAAGTAACTTTTAATTATAACTAGTAATTCACTCACGCGATTTACTTTGATAATGTATACAATTTATTATAATATAACAAAGTTGTTATATTAAAAAAATTATTTAATGTCTTTATTATTTCAATTTTTATAATATATACTTTATATTTTTCATATTTTTATTGAATATAATTTCATTTTATAATTTAAAAAAATCATAAGATAAAATGGAATTTTAATTGAAGGACATTCTATTAGACTCGTTCTTCTTTCTCTTGCTCTTGCCTTTCTTTCCCCTTAGCTTCTTGCTAGCTTCTTTCTAACTTCTTCCTCTTCTGTGCAGGTTCTTGCTCCCAGTTGATTTTCCTCTTTGATCGTGGAGGAGAGCTGAAAAAGGTGAGGAGGTCGCAAGAAGAAAGAAAGAAGGGAGGTTTATACAAAAGAGAAAGCGAAGAAGCAGAGAAGTCTAGGCGCAGTAGCTTGCTGCAACCTTTCTTCCAACACTATCTTCACCAACTCTTGTGTCTGTCCCCTCTTCCTCATTCTCTTGGAAACAGAAGAGAATTCACCCCATCGAAGGGCTTGCATCTTCTTCTCTTCACCTTTGGAAGACTTTTGATCTTTCAAGATCCTTCGCAGTTCTTCCCCCTTTTTTGTCATAATGAACAAGGAGCTGAAGTTCTGGGGTAACTGGAGAGGGATCCTCCAACACTACTTTTGGACTCTAAGAGGAGACCTTGGGGGCAAGTCCTCATGGACCCTTGAATTTGAGGTGAGGAAGGCATGCTAGAAGATCAACTCTTCTGAGAAAGCTTTGTTTAGCAAGGATCAAGCGTAAGGAGTGACTCTTCGTGATTTGTGGCGTGCTTTGTTGATTATTTGCAGAGAATGTGTGGTAAGGAAGGAATAAAGAAAATGATTTCCAACAATCGGGTGTCATGATGTTTATAACACCCAAAATAGATTTAATTATATATATATATATATGAGATTATAACAAGATAAAATTCATTTAATGATTTAAATTTTTAAAAGCCCAAAAGTTTGGATCCAAATCAATTTTATTTAGCTTAAATCCATGGCCCATATCTTAGCAAATCAATTGAGAAGGAAAAGTTAATTTTTGCTTCAACTTTCCAACACATTGATATATATATATATATACACGTGTAGATATTTATTTTGGAGATCAAAAAGTGGACAAATATCTAACATTTCATCTATCCCATTTCACCTTCTTCTTCTTCTCTTTTTCTTTTGCTTCGACTTTGCTGGAAATTTTGAGAAAAGGGGTAAATTTTTATTTACAAAATTTGTTCTTGGTGTTTGTAGTTGTATCTATATGTTTTTGTGTATAGATATATACATCTATTTCTCTCTCTCTCTCTCGTTCCATCACTGCTGCCGACAGTCCAAGGGGGGTGGCGCCGTGGGGTGGCGGCGCTGCGTGTGTACGTGTGTGAGTTGTGTGCGTGGGTTGTGTGGTTGTGTGTGTGTGTTGTGTGTGTGAGTGTGTGCTTGCGTGGGTTGCTGCTGTGTCGGGGGAGGTGTCGCCGTGAGTGGCGGCGCCGTGCAGGGGCTGAGCCGGCGACTGGCCAGTCGCCGGCAGTGGGCTGGTGGTGTGGCAGGGGTCGGCTGGGAGCAGGGGAGGGGAAGGGGAAGAGGGAGGGTTGATTTGCAATTTGATTTTTATCCAAGGACTATTTTGCAATATTATTCCAAATTCTTGATTTATGCATTTCAGCCCTAAAATTTATGATTTTGATTTATGCAATTCAGCCCTAAGATTTATGAAATGTTGCATTTTAATCATTATAATATGTTGAAATTATAATTGAACCATAGAACTACACCGAAATTATATTACGAAACGAACCCTAGACCTTGCTGAATATTATATTATGACCCCAAACACTTATATTTTATGTGTATTATATCCTACAACGCTAGTAAATGCTAGAATGACTTCCAAAATGATACGAAAAGTGTGACGAACTACCGTTAAGCAAGGAAAACCCTAGTTTTCAAATAAACCTTAATTTTGATTAAACTAAGAACCCTTAGTTATCAACACTATCAAGAGTTAATTTGATAGATTATTTCATTTATAGATGATCAAGTTAAGTATTAAGATGAGATTCTACATTATGTAGGGAATACGAAAGAAAGGCAAGATTAAGGAAGACAAGGGCAAAGAACTTTTGGCAAAGATCAAGTAATATTCAAGGTGGGGGTAAATGCTTGTTGTTTATGGCTTTATTTTAATGAACATGATTAAATGCGATTATGTTATATGTGATTATGGTACTTGATGGGATTTGAACGTTGACCTTCAGCGTTTATTTCCAATATAATGTGATAATGTGCATTGTTAATGATAATGTTGGAATTTCATTCACGGCGGGTTAAATACCCGAAGGGGTTTCAAAGATGGCCCTTTTCACGCTGGACTTAAAGACTCCAGTTTTCATGGTAGGCTAGCTACCCGAGGGTTTCAAATATGGCCCACTTATGTTGGACTTAAAAACTCCAAATTTCATGCCGGGCTTAAAGACCCGAGTAATGTTATGATAATTTTTATGGTTATGTTCAGTGATTATTTGATGGTTGAAATAATGTGATTACGTGCCTCTTTCCCACCCCACTGAGTGATTTTTCTTGCACTCACCCCTTCCATGATTTTATTGCAACAGATAAATACTAGAGAGGAGGAAGATGGAACAGAACGTCTGATATACTTTTGCATGTATAAAAGGATGTATATATTTTATATCAGTATGTTCTGAAAAATATTAAGTTTATGTTATGATACTTATTAACTTTCCGCTGTAAAATTTTCTATAACTCTTTTTACTTTATGAATGTTTGAATTTAGTGATGTTTCAGATATTTATCTTTTGTTGAAATTTTAAATATCGCTGCACTCCCCTTTTCTTTTTAAAGAATTTCCGCGTGTACTCTGATTTTATGATAAAAATTTAGTAAAATGTTTTATTTTTGAAATAATCGAAATTGGGGCGTGACAATGTTTAAGGATAAAAGAGATAGAGGATATATGAATGAAGATGAAGAATAAGAAGTGCATGTATTTATAGAGTTTGAGATACTCCCTGTTTTGAGTGTTTTATGAGATCCTACGGTTAGGTTTAACTTTTTAAAGATCTCATTAACTGCTCTGCCGGTTTCCAATAAAGTTGTTGACAATTTCCACAACTTTATTTCTTTTCTCCTCTGCATGAGGTGATTGCATGAGTGTTTGGTCAACACTTGATTCTCAGCCCTTAGATTTTCTTGATCGCAAGGTTGATATCAAAGGGTTCTGAAAAAGGTGGTCCGCTTTCCATGCGCACACGTTACCGATTGCTTTTAGGTAACCACTGTTGTCTGGTGAGATGCAACCTACCAGTGACCTTCTTTCCAGTGACTTGTAGACAAGTACTCCGATGTCCAGTAACCTAGTATCCAGTAGCTCGGTATCTAGCATCCTGGTGTACAGCGACCTGATGTTCAGCAACCTAGTATCCATCCGTCTGGTGTCTAACGTTCTGATTTTCAGTGTCCTGTTATCCAGCGACCTAGTATCCATCTATCTGGTATAAGCGACCTGATGTTCAGCATCCTGTTATCCAGCGACCTAGTATCCAGCAATCTAGTGTCTAACGTCCTGTAGTCAGAGCTTTGTCATACCATCAAAAGGTTCCACCTGAATTCAGTAGCCTATTGTCTGAGGGTGAGTTGACCTTTTTCTTGAGTTTTCAGATTCCTGTGGCAATCACATCTTGCTTTGGTTGTATGGGTTGCTTCTTGGTGTTTTACTTCCTATTAACGGTATTTGCAAGAAGAACATTCTTTTCTAGGTACTCATACGAGTATGAGTCCTTTTGGGTTAGTCTTCTTTTCAGGAATTCAACCTTTCCATACAACGTATAGTTGTAAAGGTAAAAGTTTGTTCCATAGAGATTTTTACCAGTAAGCAAGAAAAGAAGATGTGTGTGTGTGCGAGTGTTTACTTACTGTATCTTTTCTGGAGAACAGATTTCTTAGATGTAGATAAGATAAAACATGATATCAGTAAGCTAGTCAATTTTCTTTTCCCTTTTGAAGCTGATGTTCTGCTTGGTTCCTCAGGGAATATCAGTTTGTTGCAGACTTTTACAACATACTCATATCTTTGGGTTTCTCCAATGATTTGACTCTTTTGCTTGCTGTATTACCTTGATTTGTACTAGAAGTTCCCTCCTTAGTTTATGGTTCTCTTTTAAGATGTAGGGGTCACTTTCAGTACTATCTTAGGTAACTTTGCAATTTGCATGAGTGGGTGAAGCATCTTCTTTGTGAATGTCAACGTACATGCTTCCCTTCTCATTCTCAAGTCAAGTGATCAGTGTCTTTCAAGCCTGTTATCTTTAGTCCTCTGAAGATTCTTTCATTTAGCTTTCTTGATCATTGGTTCTCATGTGATCACTTGAGTTTCTTGACAGGATAACAATAAGCAAGACCAAAAATATAAGAGTAAATTAGAACGTGGTATCTGGTCGTCGTTATTCTTTCTTTGAGAGTTGTCTAAAGAGTAGATCCTCTTTCATCTTTTGCTTCTGTCTGGAGGATGGTCTTGTTGATGGAGTGAACTTCTCTTCTTACTCCTTTGCTTGACTTCCTCGGCATTTTCCTCCAAGGTTGCTTATTATAGCTATTGTTTGGAGTCTCCGGTATGATCTATACTTTCAGCTTGGCGTTGCAGCAGCTTCCTCCTTCTGTTCAGCAACATGCCTTTCTTGTTAATCTGCTCCGTATTGGTCTACTTCGTGATCAGTAGAAGCTTGCTCCTCATGCACAACTTCCTTCTTCGTAGTCTGATCCTCGAGTAGCTTGTTGTTCACCAGCTTCCTTCTTTTGAACAGTTTTTCTTCACAACTCAGCTTGATTTTCTATATCCTTCTTAGTTGTTTGTTGTCTTCACATCAATCATATTCTTCAATGAAGGTAAGAGATTTTTCTGATCTATGATGTGAGGGGGAGAGAGAGAAAGAGAGAGAGAGAGAGAGAGAGAGAGATTTTTAACTCAGATGGGATCTGGATAGATCAATTAGATCTTATATTTCATCCATCCTACTCTGATACCATTTGTTGGTATCAGATATGTCATTTGATAGATGTTTAGTCCAACCTGCTCTGCTACCACTTGTTGGTGCCAAGTGGCAGTAGGCTTAGAGGGAGGGGGGGTAAATAAGTCTACTCATATTTCAAACTTTTTTTCTTTCCAGGAGACTTTGGTCGGGAGTCAGTAACCTTTTGGGAGGTTACTGATCAGAGTTATGTTGCGGAAGCTTTCTCTCCTATAAAGAACGAATATGCAGGACATGCATCTAACATAAGATGTGCATATAGAAAGTAAGCATAGATGAACACATGTATATACAGAGGTTCGAAGGTGGAGTAATGCTTCTACATCCTCTCTGCCTCTTCTCAAAAGGGAACATTTGTTAGGCTAGTTGATTTACATAGTCCTATCTATTACAACCCTCACTTAATAAGTAAGTAGCAAGCTTACACGTAGCTGCTCACAACTGCTTGCCTACTTTCCTATCTGACCCACATAGGATCCTACTCTACCCACCCAAGGTCCTCACTTTCTTCTTCAGAAAGTGGACAACTCAGCAGGACTCTATTCCTCGCACTGAGCACTCCAAGACAGTCCTTAAAAAGGGTTTATCTTCTTCTTCTTCAACTGGATGCAGCAAGCTTAGGCTTCTTTTGCAGGTTGAACTACTGTAGCTTGTTGCCTCGACTGTGAGACTGAGTATGCATTTCTGGGCATAGAGTGTATGAGCTTTCTTCTCTCTTGTTATCTTTTGTACACTTTTCTCTTCTTCTTTTCTATATGCCCTTCCCCCTCTCTTTTGAGCTTTCTCTTGTGCTCTTCTCTCTATGAGCTTTTCTTCACACTTTGTTGTGCTTGTTTCTTCTCTCTTGCATGCTTGCTCATCGTCTCTCTCACCCTTCTCAGTCTTCAATCTTCTTCTATTTATAGATTAGGAAATCTGCCCATTGAAGGTAGGTAGATTTCCATCATTGAATGCACCGCACTTCTTCTGACACATCCAAGCTTTTCGCTTTCCACGTGTTTTCTTCTGATTGGCTCCTCTTCTCTTCTCTCTACCGATAACTTTCAGCTTTCTTCTCATGCTTGCTTTGCAGCTTCCTCATCATGCTTGTCTGGAGCTTTCTTTCCAGTCTTGCTCTATTTAGGTGGCTTGAAGCTTTTGTAGCTTGCTGCTTTGGCATGGTCTCTTCCAGGTAGCTTGAGTCTTCGGTAGCTTCCTGCTTTGCAGTCTGCCTTAAGCATAGTCTCTTCCAGGTAACTTCCTGCAGTGAGCAGTACCCTAATTAGTCTATCCGATTCTTTTCACCATTCTTTGCAGTGTCCTTTCTTTCACACTTTCTCTGATCTGTCCTTCTAAAGTAACCATATTGCAGTAACCTCTCTTAAGATTGGTTATGCTTATAATGTTAGGGTTACTTTCTTTAAGGTTTTGTCTCATCAAAACATACTTAAATATGTTTCAACATTGTTGCATACAGTTGAAGAAAAAAAAGACAAACCTTTTAAGGACTGTCTTGGAGTGCTTAGTGCGAGGAACAAAGTCCTGCTAAGCTGTCCACTTTCTGAAGAAGAAAGTGAGGACCCTGGGTGGGTTGAGTAGGATCCTGTGTGGGTCAGTTAGGAGAGTAGGCAAATAGCTGTGAGCAGCTATGAGTAGGCTTGCTACTTAGTTGTTAAGTGTGTGTTGTAATAGATAGGGCTATATAAATCAACAAGCTTAACAAATGTTCCCTCTTGAGAAGAGGCAGAGAGGATGTAGAAGGATTACTCCACCTTCGAACCTCTGTATATCCATGCGTCTATCAATGTTTATTGTTCTATATGCCTATGTTGGTCCCAAAAAATGTGGTAGTAGGCTTAGAGGGGGGGGGGGTGAATAAGTTGACTGTAATTTCAAACTTTTCTTTCTTCTATCGGCATAGTTCCAGAATCAGTAACATTTTGGGAGGTTACTGATCAGAGTGGTTGCGAAGCTTTTCTCTCTTCTGATGTGCCAAGTATAGAAGATGTGCTACTTAACATGAAGTATGCAAGTAAAGCAGTAAGCACATATAGACGCATAATATACAGAGGTTCGAAGGTGGAGTAATCTTTCTACATCCTCTCTGCCTCTTCTCAAAAAGGAACCTTTGTTAAGCTAGTTGATTTACATAGTGTTGGTCTCAAAACTGCTGTAGGTAGGCTTAGAGGGAGGTGAATAAGTCTACCTTCTTTTCTAACTTTCATTTCTAACTCTTTTGGCTCACTTCTAATATCAGTAACCTTTTGGGAGGTTACTGATTAGAGTGGTTTGCGGAAGTTTATTACAGAGCCGAGTAGAAGATGTGTAATTTATCAGAAAGAATACACGTATGCATGTAGTGCAGTAAGCAGATAAAGATGCAAGTATGTATAGAGGTTCGAAGGTGGAGTAATCCTTCTACGTCCTCTCTTCCTTCTCTCAGGAGGGAACCTTTGTTAAGCTGGTTGATTTACATAGACCTATCTATTACAACCCACCCTTAACAAGTAAGTAGCAAGCCTTCACACAGATACTTGCCTACTTTCCCTTGACTCACACAAGATCCTATTCTACCCACCCAGGGTCCTCACTTTCTCTCCTAGAAAGTGGTAAACTCAGCAGAACATTACTCCGCGCACTGAGTACTCCGAGACAACCTTCTAGAGAAGTTTATCTCATTCTTCTTCAACTGGGTGCAGCAAGCTTGGCCTTCGTATGCAGACTGATTCTGCTAAAGCTTGCTGCGTGACTGGTAAACTGGGTGTGCGTCTTCTTGGGGTGTGGAGTGTTCGAGTTTTTCTTCTTTTCATCAGCTCTCCTTGAACACTCTCTTTTCTAAGGTTTCCCCCTTCTTCTGCGCTTCTCTCTTTTAAGTTCTTCTCTCTTTTTTGCGCTTCTCTCTGTGAGCTTGGATATTCTGATGTGCTCACTTCTTTTCTCTTTTACACATTTTGTGTTTCTCTCACACACTGCTCATTCTTCAGTCCTCCTCTTTATAGGGTGTGAAATCTGCCCGTTGAAGGTAGACAGATTTCCATCATTTCTACGCTGCATTCCTGACACACGCAAGCTTTTCGCTTTTCACGTGTCTTCTTCTGATTAACTCCTCTTCTCTTTTCTCTCTACCGGTAACTTCTTGTGTCTACCAGTAACTTTGACTTTTCTCCTCATGCCTGCTTTGCAGCTTCCTCCTCTGGCTTCACTCTGGAGCTTCCTCTTCCGGCTTGCTCCATTTTGGTGGCTCGAGGCTTCTGTAGCATGCTGCCTCTGTAATATGCTTTCGGCATGGTCTTCCAGCTAGCTTCTTGTCCCGTTGTGTTCTGCTTTGGCGAGGTTCCTTCCAGTAGCTTCCTGAAGTCATTAGTATCCTTATTAGTTCATCCGATTATTTATAACCTTTCTCTTCAGTATTCTTCCATTGACATATTCTCTGATCCTTTTTAATCTTCTGTAGTAACTATATTGCAGTAACCTATCCTAAGATTGGTTATGTTTTAGAGTTACTTTAAGGATTTGTCTCATCAAATCATTCTACAAATGTATCGAACAATTCCCCCCTTTTTGATGATGACAAAACCTTTACAGAAGATCAAAAGAATATAACCTTTTAAGCACAGAAATCATATTTAAAGCATGACACAAATGGGCATACTACTTTCATACACAAATCTCATATAAATCTAAAAGAAAGGGCACAAGGAATGAGCTTTTTGAAGAACAAAAGACATTTAATTAAGATAAAACGTGTACATTACAATGCAGTAAGCAAAGTACAATAAACATCCTATCTAAATTCATTCTTCTATTCTTCTTGCTCTTTCCTATCTTTCTTTTCCCTTCTTGTTTGCTGTTTTCTCCTTTTTCTTTCTGCTTTCCTTCCCCTTACTTTATGCAATCACATGTACTCAGTAGTTTCTTCTCTTCGGCTAGAAGGGAGAGCTATTAGGAGGTGTGAGAGGCGATGCGAGAGAGAGAGGGAATTTGTTAGGAGGAAAATGTGTAAAGAATCTAGAGAAGTTCAGACGCCAGTAACTTGCTGCCGCTTTTCCTTCTCCTTCAATCTCCACTCATCCCTCCAACTATCATTCCTTCTGATTCTTTTGCATCTCAAAAGAGAATTCACCTCATAGAAGGGGTGAAATCTCTTTTCCTCCACTCCTGGAAGTCTTTTGATCTTCCATGACCCTTCGCAGTTTTTTCCCCCTTTTTGGCATCATCAACAGAGATGACGCACTTGGGCTACTGGAGAGGGGTCCCTAGCTCTATCCCCCTGCCCTGAAGAGAAGAACTTGAGTGCAGGTTCTTGCAGTTGAGATGGGAGTTGAAGGCTAGAGGATCAACTCTTCTAAAAAGGGTATGCTTAGCCTAATGTCAAATGTGAAGAGTGAAAGGTTTGAGGTGTGCTTGGTTGATTATTTGCAGAGAATGCATCTTTTGGACGAGATGAAGAGAAGAGTTTCCAACAATCAGGTTCCATGATGAACATAAGGATGAGAGAAAGGGAGAGGATATCTTTTTATGCTTTATGAAGAATAAGAGTGCATGTATTTATAGGGATAGAGATACTCCCTGTTGCAGTTTAGATCTTCCGAGATCTCATTAACTGCTCCACCGATTTCCAATAAAGGTGTTGACAGTCTCCACATCTTTATGTATTTTCTCCTTTGTTTGAGATGACGTGGTCAACTGCTTGATCTCCACCTTTGGATTATTTTAATTGCACGGCTGGAATTCTTTTAGGATTTTTGAAAAGGTAGTATATTTCTGGAAAATGTGATCTCCTTTAAGTGTACGCAAGTTACCAAGAAATATTTTCTCAGTAACTGCTCTTGACTCGTAACATCCAAGAGATCCCTTTATCCAGTGTCATGATGATAAATTCTGATGTTGAGTAACCTAGTGTTCAGTACATTGATGTCTAGCATCCTGATACCCAGCGACCTGGTGTTCAGCGATCTAGTGTCCAGCTTCTTGGTATTTAGCGTCCTATTGCCCAGCGACCTAGTGTTCAGCGATCTAGTTTCCAGCCTCTGGTATCTAGCATCGTGATATCTAGTGTCTTGCCACCCAACGACCTAATTTCCAATTAGCCTAGGATCTAGTATCCTGATGTCCAGCATCCTACTATTCAGCGAGCTAGTTATCAATGTTCTGGTATCTAGCGTTACTCTTTATCAGATCTTTATCAGAATTTTATCTATTCCTTTTGAGTCCTTCTACCTTTTCTATTGACTCAATGACAAGTGATTCTTGATTTTTAGTAGCTTTGCATCCAGTAGCTTGGTATCTAGAGTCTAGGTGTACAGCGTCCTATTATCCCATGACCTAGTATCCAGTAACCGAATGTTCAACATACTATAGTCAGAGCTTGTTATTTTGTCAATGGTTCCCCCTAAATTTACTAACTCTTTGTCAGATGTATCTGCATAACAACTATCATGTATAGGTGCTCATACAAGTATGAGTCCTTCTTGGTTAGTTTTCTTTCAGAAGCTTTAGACTATCTTTACAGCCCATGGAAACTGTAGAGAGAGTTTTGGCTACTTCAAGACTTTTATAAATTAAAGAGTGATAGTGTGTGCAGGTGTTTTTAAGTAAGTCAAGATAGACAAAGATACAGAAAAAGATTTTTTTTATTATTTTAATTTATTTTTCTGGAGTTGCTGCTTTGCTTAATTCCTTATGGAATGTCAGTTTTTGCAGCCTTATTACATCGTACCCATTTTGGGTTACTCCAAGGATTTTAATCTTTCTGCCTTCAAAAATTCCTTGATTTGTACTGGAAGTTCCCCCTTACTTTATGGTCCTTTTTTTTTTTTAAGATGTGGGGTTACTGACAGTACTGTTCCAGGTTACTTTGAGGCTTTGCATGAGAATGTGAAGCATTATAATATATAAATAAACATGCAGGCTTCCTTCTCATTTTTCATTATTGGAATCAAGTGACAACAGTTTAAAATCCATTATTTTGAAAAATGGTAACTTGAGTTCCTTGACAGAAAAAGACATGATTATGACCAGAAATAGAGAGTATAGAATTAGAACGAGGTACCTGGCCATATTTGTTCTTTTGAAAGAGTAGATCCTCTTTCATTCTTTGTTTCTGTTTGGAGGTCGATCTGGATGATAGAGTGAGCTTCTTCTTCTTGCTCCTTTACTTGGCATCCTCGACATTTTCCTCCATGGTTGCTAGCTTGTCTATTGCTACGACATTGAAGCTTCCTTTGTATGTTCAACAATATATCTTCTTTGTTGATCAGCTCCATGTTGGTCTCCTCCATGATATATAAGGACGTTGCTCCTTGAGCATGGCTTCTTTCTTTGCAGTCCTTCCATGGCAGCTTGCTGTTCCCCCTCAGAAACAGTTTTTCTTCACAACACAGCTTGATTTTCTACATGTTTTAGCTGTTTGTTGTCTTCACATCAATCATATCCCTTTTAGAGTAAAAAACATTGAAATGATCTCTGATGTGAGGGTGAGAGAGAGAGAGATATATATATTTGAGAGAGAGACTTTTTCACATATGGGATCTGGATAGATTGATTAGATTTTTTGTTTATCCATCTGCTCTGATACCACTTGTTAGTATCAGATTGACCATTGAGCAAGGATGAAAAATCCACCTGCTCTGATACCACTTGTTGGTATCAGATTGATTAGCTAATGGATGATCCAACCAGCTCTGATACCACTTGTTGGTCCCAAAACTGTTGTAGGTAGGCTTAGAGGGGGGGGGGGGGGGTGAATAAGCCTACCTTCTTTTCTAATTTTTCTTTCTAACTCTTTTGGCTCACTTCTAATATCAGTAACCTTTTTGGGAGATTACTGATTAGAGTGGTTTGCGGAAGCTTATTACAGAGCCGAGTAGAAGATGTTCAGCTTATCAGAAAGAATACATGTATGCATGTAGTGTAGTAAGTAGATAAAGACCTCTACGTCCTCTCTTCCTCCACACAGGAGGGAACCTTTGTTAAGTTGGTTGATAGACCTATTTATTACAACCCACCCTTAACAAGTAAGTAACAAGCCTTTACACAGATACTTGCCTACTTTCCCTTGACCCACACAGGATCCTACTCTACCCACCCAGGGTCCTCACTTTCTCTCCTAGAAAGTGGTAAACTTAGCAGGACATTACTCCTCGCACTGAGTACTCCGAGACAACCATTTAGAGAGGTTTATCTCCTTCTTCTTCAACTGGGTGCAGCAAGCTTGGCCTTCGTATGCAGACTGATTCTGCTGAAGCTTGTTGCGTGACTGGTAGACTGGGTGTGCGTCTTCTAGGGGTGTGGAGTGTTCGAACTCTTCTTCTTTTCATCAGCTCTCCTTGAACACTCTCTTTTCTAAGGTTTCCCCCTTCTTATGCGCTTCTCTCTTTTAATCTCTTCTCTCTTTTTTGCGCTTCTCTCTGTGAGCTTGGATATTCTGATGTGCTCACTTCTTTTCTCTCTTGCACATTCTGTGCTTCTCTCACACACTGCTCAGTCTTCAGTCATCTTCTTTATAGGGTGTGAAATCTACCCGTTGAAGGTAGACAGATTTCCATCATTTCTACGCCGCACTCCTGACGTGGCTTTTCGCTTTCCACGTGTCTTCTGCTGATTGACTCCTCTTCTCTTTTCTCTCTACCGGTAACTTCTTGTGTCTACTGGTAACTTTGACTTTTCTTCCCATGCCTGCTTTGCAGCTTATTCCTCTGGCTTTACTCTGGAGCTTCCTCTTCCGGCTTGCTTCTTTTTTGGTGGCTCGAGGCTTCTGTAGCATGCTGCCTGTGCAGTATGCTTTCGGCATGGTCTTCCAGGTAGCTTCCTGTCCCGTTGTAATCTGCGTTCGTGGAGTTTCTTCTAGTAGCTTCCTGAAGTCAATAGTATCCTTATTAGTTCATCCGATTCTTTATAACCTTTCTCTTTAGTATCCTTCCATTGACATATTCTCGGATCCTTTTTAATCTTCTGTAGTAACTCTATTGCAGTAACATATTCTAAGATTGGTTATGCTTTAGAGTTACTTTAAGGATTTGTCTCATCAAAACATTCTACAAATGTATTGAACACAGAGCCCTATCTATTACAACACTCACTTAACAAGTAAGTAGCAAGCCTTTACACAGCTGCTTGCCTACTCTCCTATCTGACCCACACAGGATCCTACTCTACCCGTCCAGGGTCCTCACTTTCTTCTTCAGAAAGTGGAAAGCTTAGCATGACTCGTTCCTCGCACTAAGCACTCTAAGACAGTCTTTAGAATAAGGGTTTGTCTTCTCCTTCTTCAACTGGATGCATCAAGCTTAGACTTCTTTTGTAGGTTGAACTGTTGTAGCTTGCTGCCTCGACTATAAGACTGATTATGCATCTTTGGGGTGTGGGGTGTTTGATATTTTCTTTTCTCTCTTCTTCTTTTGCTCCCCACTTTGCTCTCTTTTCTGTTATGTAGCTTTCCCCCTCTTTTCTGAGCTCTCTTCTTGCGCTCTCTTCTATTTGTGCGTTCTCTCTTGGGCTCTCTTTACGCATCCCCCCTCAGTCTTCAGTCTTCTTCTTATTTATAAATTAGGAAATCTGCCCGTTGAAGGTAGATAGATTTTCGTCATTGATAGCGTCGCACTTCTTCTGACACACGCCAGCTTTTTGCTTTCCACGTGTCTTCTTCTGATTGGCTCCTCTTTTCTTTAAAAATCTCTACCGGTAACCTTCTTGTGTCTACCGGTAACTTTTAACTTTCTTCCCATGCCTGTTTTATAGCTTCCACGCTCACTCTAGTGCTTCCTTCTCTGGCTTTGCTCCGTCAGGTGGCTTGAGGCTTCTGTAGCATGCTGCCATGCAGTATGCTTTGGCATGATCTCTCAGGTAGCTTCCTGTTTGGTAGCTTGCTGCTTTTCTGCTTCAGCAAGTTCTCTTCCAGTAGCTTCCTGCAGTCATCAGTATCTTAATTAGTTCACCCGAATCCTTTCCACCATTCTCTTCAGTATCCTTCCTTTGACACTTTCTCTGATCTTTACCTTTCTGCAATAACTCTATTGCAGTAACCTATCCTAAGATTGGTTATGCTTTAGAGTTATTTTCTTATGCTTTTGTCTCATCAAAACATACTTGAATGTTTCCAACAATTTCACTCTTTTTTATGATGACAAAACCTTTGCAGAAGATCAAAAGATCATAATCATTTAAGCACAGAAAGCAGATATATAAGTTGGAGGAACTTTAAAACAGACTGCTTTCATTAAATCACATATGAGTTAGAAAGAAAGGTTGTAAGCTTTAGAGAAACAAAAGACATTTTCTATAGATAAAGCATTTACAGTACAATGCAGTAAGCTAAGTACAATATAGATATTCTATCTAGATTCATTCTTCTGTTTCTCTTGTTCTTGCCTTTCTTTCCCCCTTAGCTTCTTGCTAGCTTCTTTCTAGCTTCTTCCTCTTCTGTGCAGGTTCTCGCTCCCTAAAGGTTTTCCTCTTTGATTGTGGAGGAGAGATGGTGAGGAGGAGAGTGCAATGAAGAAGAAAGAAAGAAGGGAGGTTTACACAAAAGAGAAAGTGAAGAAGCAGAAAAGTCTAGGCGCAGTAGCTTGCTGCAACCTTTCTTCCTATACTATCTTCACAAACTCCTGTGTCTGTCCCCTCTTCCTCATTCTTCAGAGCAGAATTCATCCAACACCCTTGACGGGTTGGATTCTTCTCCTCTTCACCTTTGGAAGACTTTTGATCTTCCATGATCCTTCGCAGTTTTCGTCCCCTTTTTTGTCATGATCAACAATGAGCTGAAGCTCTGGGGAAACTAGAGAGGGATCCTCCAACTCTACCTCCGGTCTCTAAGAGTAGACCTTGGGGGCAAGTCCTCAAGCACCCTCAAGTCTAAGGTGAGGAGAGAATGCTAGAATATCAAATCTTCTGAGAAATCTTTGTTTAGCAAGGGTCAAGTGTAAGAGGTGACTTTTGGTGATTTGTGGTGTGCTTGGTTGATTATTTAAAGAGAGTGTGTTCTTTGGAAGGAATAAAGAGAATAGTTTCCAACAATCGAGTGCCATGATGTATCAAGGATAAGAGAGAGAGAGATATGGAGATATGCATGAATATGAAGAATATGAAGTGCATGTATTTAAAGAGTTTTGCAATGCTCTCTGTTGTAGTTAGATCTTCAAGAATCTCATTAATTGTTTAATCGGTTTCCAATAAAGGTGTTGGCAGTTTCCACAACTTTATTTCTTTTCTCCTCTGCATGAGATGATTTGTTTGAGTTTGTGGTCAACAACTGGTTCTCCACCTTTAAATTCTTCTGATCGCACGGCTGTAATCCTTCTAGGGTTCTGAAAAGGTGGTCTATTTTTAGAAATGTGATCTACTTCTTATGCACGCACATTACCAAGAAATTTTTCAGTAACTGCTCTGATTTGAGAGTTGTAACCTACAAGTGATCCCTTTATAAAGTGACCTAATAATAAGTCCTGATGTTTAGTGACCTAGTATCTAGAATTTTAGTGTCTAGGGTCCTGGTACACAGCTACCTGGTGTTCAGCGACCTAGTGTCCAGCATCCTGGTGTTTAGCGAACTGGTACCCAGCGACCTAGTGTTCAGCGACCTAGTGTCCAGTAACCTGGTATCTAGCATCCCGATATCTAGCATCCTGTTATCCAGCAACCTAATATCCAGTTAGCCTGGTATCTAGCATCCTGATATCCAGCATCCTGTTATCCAGCGACCTAGTATCCAGTAGCCTAGTGTCTAGCGTCCTGTTGTTAGAACTTGTCATTTTGTCTCTTAGATTTGTTAATTCATTCCCCCCCTTAATTCAGTAGCATGTTGTCTGAGGTACCTGCAGAAGAATTTTTCTTGTATTGGTACTCATACACGTATGAGTCCTTCTGAGTTAGTCTTCTTACAGGAACTTATCCTTTCCTTACAGCTCATGGTTGCTGTAGGGAAAGTTCGATTTCTGTAAGACTTTCGTTAGTAAGAAAAGAAGGTGTGTGCAGATGTTTACTTACTGGAACCTCTTTAGAGTATAAAAAAGGAAAAACATGATACCAGTAAGGTAGACGATTTTCTTTCCCTTTTGGAGTTGTTGTTCTACTTGGTTCCCTTAGGGAATGTCAGTTTATTGCAGACATTTTCAGCATACCCATATTTGGGTTACTCCAAGGTTTTGACTCTTTTGCCTCTGAATTACCTTGATCTATACTAAAAGTTCCCCCTTACTTCATGATTCTATCTTTTAAGATGTAGGGTCACTTTTAGTACTATTTAAAGTAATCTTGAGGTTTCTATATGAGTGGGTGAAGCATCTTCTTTTGGATATAACGTACAGGCTTCCCTTCCTCATTTTCAAGTCAAGTGACCAAAATTTCAAGCCTGTTATCTTCAAACCTCTGAAGATTCTTTTATTTGATCTTTGATTATCATGTGGTCACTTGAGATTCTTAACAGGATAAAAATAAGCTAGACCAACAATATAAGGGTAAGTTAGAACGAGGTACTTGGTCGTCGTTATTCTTTCCTTGAGAGTTATCTAAAGAGTAGATCCTCTTTCATCTTTGAGACTTGCTTTTTCAATTCAATATTCAATCGCTCCGTCTGGAGGGTGGTCTCTTTGATGGAGTGAGCTTCTCTTCATACTCCTTTGCTTGTCTTCCTTAGCATCTTCCTCCACGATTGCTTGCTTCTTTGTTGTTGTAGACTTGAAGCTCCAGTATGGTCCATTCTTCCTAGCTTCGCTTTGTTTCAGCTTCCTCTTCATGCTCAGCAACATGTCTTTCTTGTTGATCTGCTCCGTGTTGGTCTACTCCGTGATAAGTAGAAACTTGCTTCTTGTACACAGCTTCCTACTTAGTAGTCTGATCCTCGAGTAGCTTGCTGTTTACCAGCTTTCTCTTCTAAACAACTTTTCTTCACAACTCAGCTTGATTTTATATATCCTTCTTAGTTGTTTGTTGTCTTCACATCAATCATATACTTTTAATCAAAGGCAGTGAATTGATCTATGATGTGAGAGAGAGAGAGAGAGAGAGAGAGAGAGATTTTTAGAGAGAGACTTTTCACAGATGGGATCTGGATAGATCGATTAGATCTTTTGCATATCATGCAACCTGCTCTGATACCACTTGTTGGTATCAGATAATACATGTTGGATGATTTATCCACCTGCTATGATACCACTTGTTGGTCCCAAAAAGTGTGGTAGTAGGCTTAGAGGGGGGGTGAATAAGCCTACTGTAATTTCAAACTTTTCTTTCTTGTATCAGCATAGTTCCAGAATCAGTAACCTTTTGGAAGGTTACTGATCAGAGTGGTTGCAGAAGCTTTTCTCTCTTCTGATGTGCCAAGTATAGAAGATGTGCTACTTAACATAAAGTATGCAAGTAAAGTAGTAAGTAAACTTGTGATATCCTAAATATGGAGGAATTAAACTAATTGGGTATACTGATTCTGATTTTACAGGTTGCAAAATTTACAGAAAAAGCACCAACGGAACCTGCCAAATGCTTGGGAATCGACTAGTCTCGTGGTTTTGCAGGAAGCAAACCTCCATAGCAACCTCAACAACAGAAGTCGAATATGTTGCTGCAAGAAGCTGTTGTGCACAAATCCTATGGATTCAGCAACAGCTCAGAGACTATGATATTATTGAGAAGGAGACTCCAATCATGTGTGATAATACAAGTGCAATTGCAATCACACATAACCCTATTTTTCACTCAAGAACAAAACACATTGATATTCGACATCATTTTATCTGAGACCTTGTGGAGAAGAAGGATATCCTACTGGAGAAGATTCATACTGATCAGCAGCTAGCTGACATATTCACAAACCCTCTATTTGAATTCAGATTCTCCTTTCTTAGAAATGAACTAGGAATTATTAAACTGAGCTAACTTTATCTAATGAATGTGTGTTAAGCATCCTATTGTTTAGGGGAAGTCAGGAAGCTTCGGAAAAGAGAAAATCAGGAAGCTCTGAAAAAGACTCTGAAAAAGGCTACTAAGAAGATCCCTGCCAAAGGTCCCTGATGAAGGTTACTGATGAAGCTCACTAGATGACACGTCAGCTAAGTTAACTGGAAACCCAATCATAAAAGTGCACGTTCTAAAGTAATTGTCAATCCCGAAATGTGGCGCATCAAATCCGGACCAGTTACCCAGCTAAAGACGGCGATTTTTGCAATTTTGTCCCTGAAAAGATTTGAAAATCATAAAGTACAAAAGAGCATTAAATGTCAGGAACCTCAACCGCAGGATGCAAAAATTGTTCAGATTTAGAGTCAATCTTGACCATTGACCAACACACAGGGAGTTTTCCTATAAATAGGATCCTTACACACTTTCAAAACCTTTACGCTCACTCACTACTTATATTTAATACTCTCTGCAAACAATAACCTTGCATCCTACTTTGCATTCTTTGCAGATTTCCTCTCTCTCTCTCTCTCTCTCTTTCTCTCTCTACTAAGAAATGGCACCAAAGAACTCCAACATCATCGATAGATGTCTTATTGATGAGAAGATCCTAAAGAAGGCCATTAGAGATGAAGGCAGAAACACCGACCTCATCGAGAACATCCTCAACAACCTGCACAACTCTAAGGTTTTGGATTTCTGTTCTCACTACAAGGAGCCCTACTGTGAGGACCTTGTGAACCTCTTCTACGCCAATGCCGAGGTCACTGAGGACAAGCTGAGAATCGTATCCAGCATTAGGTTAAAGACGTTCGAATTCAAGGCCAGCACATTTGGGAAGATCTTCCAGCTTCCTACTGAATGGATGAGTGGGAATGAACTGGCCACCTATGGAGAGGACCAGGTGGAGGAATACTGGAAAAAGTTCACTGGGTCAGATGACTTGCTGACGATGAACAAGAGCTGCAAGAAAAAGCTCTTCCAGGTGCAGTATCAGATGCTTCACAACATTTGCAGCCATATCATAGAGAACCGATCAGGTTCTTTTGATAAGTGTAACAACCTGAGGTACAAGATGATGATGGTGTTGATGGAAGCTGAGAAGGTGAACTGGGTAGAGTACGTGTTCAACCGGCTGAAGGAGGAGATTGAAAAGAAGGTTGGCAAGTCAACCTAGAGACTCATCATAAATACCATTTTATAGTATATGGGATATGACCTGTCAAAGGGTAATGCCCATTCAAAAGGGCAAGTTCATAGGTTATGGCAGGATCTTTGCCAATAAGGGTACTAAAGTCTCTCCAGTAACCAGGAAGGTTATTGAGGTGAAGGAGAAAGAGACTCAGGGGGGATCAGACAAGAAAAGATCATCGGAGGGGAAAGCCTCAACAATTTCCCCTCCTCAACAGCAGAAAAGGCGAGGAGTGTGAGAACGAGGGTGAAACAAGCAGTTCAGAGGAAGCTGAGAATCTCTAATGATGAAGCATCCCTATCACCACTACATATAGTGATGCTACAACTTCCTGCTCCACTGAGCAAGAAGAAGGATGTTGAGTCTGAGATTCTTACTACTGTGTAGGCGGAGGTAGCTGTGCAGAAGGTTACTGCTCAGTTGAGGGAGCAATTGGGGTTGGAGGTATAGGTGGATGAAGAGGATGATGACATTGAAGTGGTCTTGGACTTGGCAAAGATGAAGGTCGAGTTCAAAAAGCTGTGGGATCGCTTCATGGCCTGGTGGGAGTACAGGCACCTTCCATACTAAGATCTTATCCAATGGTTGGATTTGATCGCTGAAGAGGAGTGGGCGTTGAATTGGGCCGAGGTAGAGAACATCAAGGAGGAGAAGATATGTTAGTCCCAAGTGGTAGTAGGCTTAGAGGGGGGGTGAATAAACCTACTCAATTTTCAGAAAATTTACTTCGAAGGTTGCTGCTTGAGCAATTACCTTTGAGTTAGAAATAAAAGAGTGTTATGCACAGTGGAAATACTTTTTCAAAACGACACTTGTTTTCTGAAAACCATAAGATGATATGCAGAGATAGATTTAGATATGCAACAATATAAACAAGATAATCAACAGTAAAGAACACAACAATTTATAGAGGTTCAAGGTTGGAGTAATCTCTCTACGTCATCTCTTCTCCTACACAAGGAGGGACCTTCGTTAGGTAAAAAATGGTTAATTTACACAAGTCTCGCTTAGACAACCTAAACCTAACGAGAACTACTTCCAGTCTCTCCCACACAGGGTTACTGCACAATGACCAAATCTCTAGCCCACACAGGACTCTTACTCTTCTACAAAGAGCGAAACTCTTAGCCCACACAGGACTCTCGCTCTTCTACTAAGAGCGAAAAATACTTGATCAGGCACACCCTCTAATCAATTAACTCCACACACAGTCTAATAAAGAAAATAAGACTCTAGTAACACAGGCAGCAAGCTTAAAGCAGTTGAGCTCTTTAAGCTGAAAGTATCTTGCTGCGTAGACTGGACTTGAAATTTCTTCTTGTGTTGGTAAATGATCTTCAGTGTATATCTTGAGCGTTTGATTGCGAGAGTTTCAGGTGTATTTCAAGTCCCGATCCTCTTATATTTATAGGTGATTTGAATTTTTGTCCGTTAGAGAGATCATCCAATTTGCTGCTTCTATAGAGTGATGTGATATTTCTTGATCTGACCGTGTACTGTTTTTCAGGCTGTTACTCAGAAGCTCCAATTGCCGTCCCAATCTGACACATCTTCTGACTTTCTTTTTTGCTATTTTATACGTGGCACTCCTTGGTTGGTTGCAACTGCGGCTTGTGCCTACCGTAAACTTTTGTGCACGTTTTTTAAGATAATTGCTACTCCTCAGGTAGCTATAGTTTCCTGATGCTTCAGTCTTCTCTCCATTCACCTCAGCTTCCTTGGTTAATTTGCAACCAGCATCCTGTCCGAAGTAACCTGCTGTATTATTTGTCTTTGCAATTTTGGTGCAACAAGGTCTTCAATTTCTAGTCTTTGATCTTCGAGCCTCCTGATCCTAATCTATAGAGTATTACAACAAGATCTAATACACAGAATCCTAGGCTCCTAATCTATTACATGTTTTGACATTCATCAAAATCTTACATAATGTTCATTATAATTTCCCCATTTTTGATGATGACAAAACCTTTTCTAAGAGGATTCATAAACTATAAGCTCAGCAAATAACCAGATAGTCAAAATACATAATTTCAGATCAAGAGTTAAACACAAGTTCACGAGCAGAGAGCTTTATAGGATCAAAAGAGGTGTATATTCATGGTAAGTTTAAACAAGATCAAGGCAATAAAAAGTAATCAGAAGAGTATGCATAAATAAAGAGTAATGAGGTTTACTGCGGCTTGAATCAGGAGGCTCTCTTTCTCTCTTTTCTTGGTTCCTTCCACCAGTTGAGGAGAGACTCTTGATAGGTTGAATCCATCTTCTGTTTCATCTCAGGCGTCTCATCATATCTTAGCCAAAAATCTTCATAGAAGGGAATGGTTTCTCCTCTGCTTAATCTGCTCTTCAGTCTTATCTATTTTGGAAGAACTCCTCTACTAGCAAGGACTCTGAAGCATTTCTGTCCTTCACAATTATTTTTGCCTTTGATAATCATGGACTCCTTGCATAGCTGATTGTAGTACTTCATATATTCTGCTTGTTTAAAGATATTGATTTGCTAAAAGGATGGACACTGATTGATAGGCAGATCAATCTTAGGGAGCTCCCATTCTCGA
Source organism: Scutellaria baicalensis (assembly GCA_005771605.1). Lineage (NCBI taxonomy): Eukaryota > Viridiplantae > Streptophyta > Magnoliopsida > Lamiales > Lamiaceae > Scutellaria > Scutellaria baicalensis. The sequence goes on along the minus strand of CM016725.1, from coordinate 8,644,312 downwards.
AAATTAGGATCTCTGCAGTTTGGACTCCCATCTAAGAAAATACGAAGTGACTCTGGTACATTCCCTTCTTCTGCAGCAAGAGCTTCTAGGTCAGGTTGTTTCTGAGGAGGGAAGAGTTTGGATAGGGTCTCGTTTGAAAATCTTTCAAAGTGAGCATCTGATGCTTTAACAAGTTCTTCCTCAACTCTTCTCCTTTTCTCTTCTCTTTCTTCTACTCCTTTTTGAAGACCAGGATGGATATCTGAGATAGCATCAGATTTTCTTTTGATATTTCTGCTATCCTGTTGTCCGCTAGAGCTTCCTCCATAGCTTCCTCCATCGCCTCCTGAATCCCTTCTGGGCAATATTGCTAGGTCTTTACAAGAGGGGAGAGGAACTTGCTGCCTTCTTTGCTCAATCCTCTTAGCTACCTCTTCCCCCTTTTTGTTATCATCAAAGCTCGATCCAACTACAAAATGGAGCATTGAATGCATGCCAGCCATCATCTCAGTAAGATCATTCAAGGTTTGCTTCTGTTCATGCTGAATGTTGGAGACTTCTTTGAGGGAAGCGAACATAAATTGCTGCTCTAGCTCAATTGTAACTGATTTGTTTGCTTGGGAATTGAGCTTGTCATTCATGCTCTTGAGTGTGTCAATAAGAGTGGTAGAGGATGTTAGAGAAGAGATAGACTGTTGTAATCTGTCAAGGTTGCATTCAGAGTATCCTGTTTGAAGGCGGCCTTGAATCTATCCTTTCTCGTTGCAGCTCTCATCTGCCTGCTTGTCTTGCTTAAGGAAGCCCCAAGTTCTCCTATTGCTTTGAGAATATTATCAAGGGATATTTGTTCTTCAGTCTGCACGGAAGAAGAAGGATTTAGAGGCTTGGATTTTTTAGCTCCAAATTCACCCTGTTCACTGGGTAACCCTTCATCGCTGTTAGAATTTGACATGAAACTCTCAGTATCTGCACTATAATGATCTGAACCATCATCATCTGCCACAATAGTGGACTCTTTGGGGTTAGTCTCTTCAGCAACAGACTTTTTCTCAGTACTTTGTTCCTTTCAGTTCATCTCAACAATAGGCTCTCTGTTAGCAGCCTGTTCAGTTATGGCATCCTCTACAACCATCTTTCCATCGTTTGCAGGATCCTCAGAGATTACACCCTGTATGAGAGTAGGTGTAATTTCCTCAGTCGTTTTGTCACCATCCATTGGTGTTCTATCGACAGAAAGTTTTGGCACAGATTCTCCTTCTTCAAGAGTTGCTGCTCTTAAAGTTTCTGCAAGAGCTGCAGCAACTGCAAGTGTATCCAGCTTTGCACCCTCTGGAGTAGCTGGTAGCTTCATCATTGGCGTGTCAGTCTGCTCTAAGGTGATAGGAGTACCTCCTATGATATGAACTTCTCCAGCGATTTCTGATCTTGTTTCATCTTCATCTGGCAAAACCACTATGTCAACCAGCTGATTGTAGGCTCCATTGGATTCGTCTTTGGATGCTGATGGTGATGGAGTCTTCTGAATTATTGGTGGAGCATTCAAAAGATGTTTTATGGGTGCTGCTCTAGCTGATGACCCTTTACCCGATTGTATGATTACAACTTTATGCTTCCTCCCCTTATCTAATAGACTAGCATCCATGGCATGTTTTAGCATCCTTTCTTCTACTTCATCAGCTCCAAAGGCTTCTGCTTGTTTCTCAGCAAAACCTATGTCATCACCAGCGATCACTTGCTCAGGTTCTCCCATTAGAATGATATCATCCCTGTAGAAATTAGGGTGCTCAATGGGCTTCTATCCCTTCAGAGTTCTTGGGGATGGTGGGGGCAATTCAAGAGGTACTGCCTGTTTCTTCTTTTTAGCACGAGCACCCAGTTTCAACTCTGCTTCATAGTTTTCCTTGAACTCACTCCATTTCTTCTTTCGTAATCCTACTAGAAAGCTTGAGTCCAGTATTTTCTCTTCTTCAATGTCAGACACCTCAGCCCAATTCAGTGCCCAATCTTCCTCTGTATGTAGCTCTTGCCATTGAACCAAGACCATACTGGGAAGGTGTCGATAATTCCACCAAGTTGTGAATCTTTCCCATTGTTTCCTAAATTCTCCCTTCATCTTTGCAATATCAAGAACTATATCGGGTTCATAATCCTCTGAACTCTCTCCTTCCTCCATTTGTATTTGTCTGGTCACCTTCTGTACAACTCTTTCTGCTTGCTCAGTAGTCTTAATCCCTGTCTCAGCACCATCATCTTTTTTAGATGGAGCAGGGAGCATCAACACGGGTGATGGTGAAATTTCATCATCAGAAATTTTCAGCTTCCTCCTTACCATCAGTTTTGCCCTTGCACTGGTACTCCTTGCCTTCTTCTCCTGCTTGGGTGGAGAAACAATGGCTGTCAAGCTTTCTCCCTCAGATGAGCTTTCCTGTCTCTCATTCTTTTAGGCTCATTTTCTTTCACAGTTGCAGTCTTTCTGGTTACCAGAGAGCCCTTAGTGCCCTTTTTGGCAAAGATTCTGCCATATCCTATGAACTTGCCCTTTTGGATAGGCTTGCCCTTGGACAGGCCGAGACCAGCAGACCCAAGAATGGTGTTGATTATTAGTCCATAAGTTGGTTTACCCACCTTCTTTTCCACTTCTTCCTTGAGCCTGGTAAAGATATATTCCGCCCAGTTTATCTTCTCAGTTTCCATTTAGGCCATCATCATTTTGTATCTGAGATTGGTATACTTATCCAAAGAACCAGATCGGTTCTCAATGATATGACAGCAGATATCATGGAGCATCTGATATTCTACTTGGAAGACCTTTTTGTTGCAACTTTTATTCAATGTCAGCAAGTCTTCTGAACCTGTGAACCTCTTCCAGTATTCTTCCACCATCTCTTCCCTATAGGTGACTAATTCATTGCCATTTATCCCTTCGGTGGGTAGTTGGAAGATTCTGCCGAGGATGCTGGCTATAATCTCAATCGTTTTCTTCCCCATCTTGGAGATGATCTTTGTCTTATCCTTAGAGATCTCTGCATTATTGTAGAACAGGCGGATCATGTCCTCGCAGCAGGGTTCCTTATAGTGTGAGCATAAACCCAAGACTCTGGATTGGTGAAGATTGTTCAGGATCATTTGCATTAGTTCAATGGAGTGACCTTCATCTCTAATGGCTTTCACTATGATTTTCTCGTTGATGAGATGACCATCAATATCTTGCGTGACTTTGGGTGCCATTTCAAGATGTAGTGGAGTAGTTGAGTTTTCTGCAAAGAGTAGAGAAAATCGCAAGGATAATTGCTAGGTTTCTATTTTGCAGAAGGTTAAAGAGTTTAAAAGATATGAAAAACGTAAAAGATTTTATCAAGTGTAGAGTTTCTGTTTTATAGGAGAACTTCCTGTATTTTGATCAACGGTGTGGATCTTCTCGAATTTTAAAAGGTATTTTTATCCTGCGATTGAGGGTCCTTGCATTTAATGAGCTGATTTGTTTTTGTCTTTTCAAAGATCGTGAGGGACTTGTCTGCAAATATCGCCACCTCTTATTGGGTAACCTGCCCTGATTTGATGCGCCACGTTTCGGGATTGATAGTTTCTCACTATCGTGCGCTTCGTGGGTTCCTTTGTGATGATTAAGTTACCAGGTAGCTTTTGTTAGTGTATTTTTCAGTATGCTTAATCAGCTTCCTTCACCATGAACCTTTGATAGGATCCTATTCAGTGTCCTTTCTGAAGGTGATTTTTGTGTTTCCTCCTGAGCTGTCGAACACTTCAACAGATGTATTAGTAGGTTTAGCTTAATTTGATAATGCCCAATTCGTTTCTTAGAAAGGAAAATCTTGATTCACATAGAGGCTTTGTGAATATGTCAGCTAATTGTTGATCAGTATGGATCTTTTCAAGAGAGATGTCATCTTTTCGACATGATCTCTGATAAAGTGATGCCTAACATCAATATGTTTAGTTCTTGAGTGAAAAACAGGATTGTGTGTAATTGCTATTTTGCTTGAATTGTCACATATGATTGGAGTATCCTTTTCAACAATATCATAATCTCGAAGTTGTTGTTGAATTCATAAGATTTGCGCACAGCAGCTTCCTGCAGCAACATATTCAGCTTCGACCGTGGATGTGGCTATTGATGTTTGCTTCCTACAAAACCAAGATACTAGATGATTTCCTAACATCTGACAAGTTCCACTAGAGCTTTTTCTATCAATTTTACAACTGCAAAATCAGAGTCAGTATAACCAATTAATTTGATATCACCTTCTTTAGGATACCACAAGCATACTTCTTAGGTTCCTTTGAGATATCTAATTATCCTCTTTGCTGCTGTGAGGTGAGATTCTTTGGGTGCAGCCTGATATCTTGCACACATTCCCACTGCAAATATAATATCTGGTCTGCTCGCAGTAAGGTAGAGTAGTGACCCAATTAGTCTTCTGTATCTTGTGATATCGATTGCCTTTCCATCTTCGTCTTTATCTAGACTCTTTGAAGTTTGCATTGGAATGCTTACTGTGCTGGCATTCTCCATTCCAAATCTCTTTATCAGCTCCTTGGTATACTTCATTTGATTTATGAAGGTTCCTTGATCAAGCTGCTTAACTTGCAATCCGAGGAAAAAACTTAACTCTCCCATCATGCTCATTTCAAACTTGGATTGCATCAGATTGGAGAACTTCCAGCATAATTCTTTGTTGGTAGATCCAAAGATGATGTCATCCACATAGATTTGAACCAGCAGGATGCTATCTCCATCCTGAATTCTGAATAGGGTTTTATCTACTTTACCCTTTTTGAATCCATTGCCCAACAGATATTTTGATAGGGTGTCATACCATGCTCTTGGCGCCTGTTTTAATCTATAGAGAGTTTTCCTCAATTTATACACCATCTTATCAGCATCTTCTTCAAACCCGGGTGGTTGTTCAACATAGACTTCTTCTACCAGCATCCCATTCAAGAAGGCGCTCTTCACATCCATTTGATATACAGTGAGATTCTTATATGCTGCATATGCTAGGAAGATTCTGATTGCTTCAAGCCTGGCTACTGGGGCAAAAGTTTCATCAAAATCTATGCCCTCTTCTTGGCAGTATCCTTTTGCTACTAGTCTTGCTTTGTTCCTTACAACTTGTCCTTCTTCATCTAACTTGTTTTTGAACACCCACTTGGTTCCGATGACGTCTTGATGTGTAGGTCTAGGGACCAGATACCAGACTTGATTTCTTTTAAATCCATTTAGCTCTTCTTGCATGGCTTAAACCCAGTTGGTATCTTGTAGAGCTTCCTCCGGATGTTTTGGTTCTATTTGAGATATAAAGCAAGTGAACATAGTTTCGTGTGGATTTGCTCATCTCATTCTTACTCCAGATGTGTAGTCGCTAATAATTAGGTCTCTGGGGTGATCTTTCAGTCATTTTCTCCTTGCTTCATCGACTTGCTGGAGTTCCCCCTCAATTGGGTTCTGATTTAGATTGGTAGTTTGATCATCTTCAGGTCCCTGATTAAATCCAGGTTCGTGTCTCTGAGTTGGTACTTGCATGTCAGGAACATATGTGGTCTGTGATGGTGGGATTCCATCTACATTTTGAAGGTTTGGTAACTTCACATCAATATATTCAACATGATTGTTGTTGATGTGAGTTCTATCCAATTCTTCTTCGAGTTCTTTAATATCAGCCTTACTACAGTGTGATTCATCAAAAATCACATGTACAGATTCCTCCACAACAAGTGTTCTCTTGTTGAAGACTTTAAAAACTTTACTCATTGATAAGTACCCAAAGAATATTCCTTCATCAGATTTGGCATCAAAGGCTTTAATGTATTCCTTTCCATTGTTGAGCACGAAACACCTTCCAAAGATGTGAAAATAATCAACACAGGGTGAGTAGCCATACCACAACTCGTAGGGTGTTTTGTTCAGATCCTTGTTTATCAGGCATCTGTTCTGTGTGCAGCATGTTGTGTTGGTCGCTTCTGCCCAAAATCTCTTTGGTAGCTCAGCTTCTGCCAGCATTGTTCTTGTGGCTTCCTTCAAAGTTCTATTTCTTCTTTCAGTGACCCCATTTTGTTGAGGCGTCCTGGCTGCTGAATATTTGTGTCTGATTCCATTGTTTGAACTGTAGTCTTCTATGAATTTGTTTGTAAATTCAGTTCACCTATCTGTTCTGATTTTTACTATGCTCAGGCGCTTTTCTGTTTGCAGTCTTCTCAGGAATTCTGGTAGTCGTTGTTGAGTGTCAGATTTCTTTGCGAGAAAGATTGTCCAAGTGAATCTTGAATAATCATCTACCACTACTAAGATGTATTTCTTTCCAGATATACTGATTGGATCAATCGGTCTAAACAGATCCATATGGAGTATATCTAATACCCTTTCAGTGGAGCGAAGAGTTTTGTTTTTTGAAGGAGCTCTTTACTTGTTTTCCTTTTTGACATGCTCCACATACAGCTTCCTTTCTATAGACAATATCTGGTAGTCCTCTGACTAGTCCCTTTCTGGCCAGCTTGTTCATCGTTTTGAAGTTTAGGTGGCTCAGTCTCTTGTGCCACAGCCAGCTTGCTTCAGAGTTGTCTTTGCCAACGAAACACGTAGCAGTTGTTGCTGAATCCCATTCAGCAATGTAGATGTTTCCTTTCCTAGCTCCTGTGAGCTTGACCTCCTGAGTTCTGTTGTCCTTGATCAGACATTTGTTATGATTGAATTCTACACTGTGTCCTTTATCACAGAATTGGCTTATGCTTAGGAGATTGTACTTCAAGCCTTCTACATAAGATACTTCTTTGATGCAGATTTTTCCCTTGATTAAGTCCCCAGTGCCTTTTGTGCTTCCTTTGGAGTTATCTCCAAATATGACTTTAGGTCCTTTGGAAGTTTTAAAATTGATAAGGCTCTTCTGGTTTCCTGTCATGTGTCTTGAGCATCCACTATCAATATACCATATTTCTCTGCTATTCTCAGTCACATGTTCCTGCACTTACAAGAAAGATCACTTCTTTTTAGGTACCCATACTAGTACGGGTCCTTTGTTGTTAGTTTCTATTCTCCTTTTAGGAATCCATACTTGCTTTACAACATTCGTTCGGTTGTAAATCTTGATGGTTCCTGGATTGCCCCAAGTATGCTTAGGATACTGCATAAAAATTTGTGATTTCCTTCTTTCTTTTCTAGAAGTGTGTTAGGATGTATACTATAAGCCTAGCTTTTGTATGAACATCTTTTATGCAATGAGAATTACTATGGTCACATGTTTGCATTTTTATATTTGTTATATATGATTGTGCAATGTCCAATTAATTTATATTATAGATAACTTGGTGTGTGGTGCCACACAGAAGATCTTGTTATCAGTTTCTTATAAATTATTAATAGTAGCTCACAACCAAGATGAATTTGGACAAATCATCGGAATGGTTGTAGTGTAGTTTGGTATTAGTCTGTCTTGACTATAAAACTACACTAGTATACTTTGTGTGTATTGAGCAGGACCATTTGAGGTTGTTCGTTTTATGCTGACTATGTAATAGAACAAGACCTCTGTTATTATGGATGTGCGTTCTCTTAATCCCTATATAATAACAGCCACGTATACACAATATTTGTTTCTTTAATTTGCCAACGAGTGAGATTTATTTATTAAATCAATAAACTCGGTGAATTGGGAAACCGTATTGTCTATATGGTGTATTGTTGATTATAGAAGGAATCTGTGTCCTAATTATTTAGGATGATGATGTCCCCTTGAGGAGCTCATAAGGATTATTATGTAAACCCTGCAGGTGGATTTAATCCGACATGATAATAAAGTTGAGTCGTACTACTCTTGGAATTCGATGTTAATTAATTAAGTTGTCAGTAACTTATTTAATTAACGGACATTCGATATCTTAAACACAGGGAGATAAACGTGCACATAATAAGAAGGAGCCCATATTTAATATGGGATTGGGACGGTAGTTCAATAATAATTCTTTAGTGGACTGAATTATTATTGATGGGCTTAATTTATGTGTTCGGGCCGAACACAAGATACTTAAGCCCATCAGGAGGCCCAACCCAATTCCTCCTCTAGGTCCCTGATGTAGCCTATTTAAAGCCTTTTTTCATCAGCGCCTCTCAATATACACAGATTACAGAAAACACGTAATAGTGAGAGGAGAGCAGAATTGAGACTTCTCGAAGGATCGTTGGCCACGCAACGTTCGAGAAAGGCTGCAGGAATACATCAGAAGATCAAAGAGGTCTAGGGTTACGTAAGATCAGTCTTGGCTCGTTTTCTTATCGACTGATCGAAAGGTATAATTTTTTTCCGCTGCTTCTTCTTTATACCTTCGCATGGAACCCGATTAATTAATTGCATAGAGCCGGCGATCCGTCGGTTCCAACAAATGGTATCAGAGCTCGGTTTCTGGTTCTATGCAATTGGATCGGTTAAATATTATGATCTTATGCTGTATCATACGTTTTATTTTCAGATTGTATGATAGTAGGTTGCATAGGATAACTCAGTTTTACAGGTTATCTATATCCAACTATTATGGTCTGTGTGTATGTTAATGTATGATCTAAACCCTCGGACCTGTCGAGGTTTTTTGTTTTGGGTTGGTTGCATGATTGTAATAGTAAGACCACGGCGATTTGTCGTGTTAGGATCGATGTAATTCTAGTTTTGTTCTCGATGTAATTCTTGATTTGCAATCTTGATGTAATCCGATCGATGTAACTTGCTGAGATGGATTGCTGGTCTAAACGGCGGCTGACTTCTGGGCTGTTCGATCGAAAGACTGCTGGATGTGGCCGTTGATCAGGGCGGTTCGCTAGACCACGGCGGTTCGCTGGATTGGCGCTGATTCTGGTGCGCAACAACCTGCTGATTTTCCGCAACAGCATGGTGGATTCGCGCAACGGGGCGCTGCTGATTCTCCGCAACAGATTGCTGGATTTTTTTTTAGCAGGCGAACATTCGATCGAAGTGGCCATAATAGTTGGATTTATTTTTGTTTCCATATTTATTGCCTATATGTTTGTTGTTTTATCAAGCATGCTTTTATATGTTACATGTTATTGCATGCTAAAATCCCTCATTTAAATAACTAAGTGGGAGAGGGATTTATTTTGAATAAATCCCATGGTCTCCATTACTGGTTTGTAAGTGATGCATTTAAACTTGCGCGTTGGCTTTAAGTGCCTTCCTCCATATCGGATGAGTTTGATTGTGGATCACTAGATCAAACTTTCTTAATGAATAATTATAGGAAATTATTTAGGAGCGTGTAATCTTCTCCATCTGAAGATACACAAACCTAGATGATTGACTTGGTATTAAGTAATGGTATACACTTAGGTGCATATGATAAGTATCCTCCCCATCGGAGTAAGTGCTGTTATTTGCATGACTAAAGATAAACCAACTATTAATTTTATTTTGTTTGTCAAGATAATGAAATTAATGGGTAAAACCTCCTCTAACGAATGTTTGAATTAGTATACGACCACATTATCGTGGCATACGAAATTCACGGTGTATTGAGGTGTTGGTGAATTTAATTATATCGTTTGAGGGAACGATATAGGCTTTAAATTCTATATGATATGACCTGTGTATTTATTTGTTTATTTATATGATTCTCAGGATATCATAATGTCTTTCAACCCACTTGCTGTTATACTCAAAGAAAACAAACTTACTGGACCTAATTATATTGACTGGAAAAGAAACCTGGATATTGTCCTAACTGCTGAAGAGTACAAGTTTGTACTCCATGAGCAATGTCCTGACAAGCCTGATGAAAACTCTAGTGAAGAGGAGAAAGTGCATTATAGGAAGTGGGTTAAGGCAGATGAGATGGCACGGTGTTACATTTTGGCTTCCATGTCAAATGTACTGCAACATCAGCATCAGGCCATGCCCACCGCCTATGATATGATGCTCAATCTCAAAGAACTCTTCGGACACCAGAGTCGGGCTGCCAGACAGGAGGCAATGAGAAACTTGATGACGACCACCATGTCTGAGGGGACACCTGTGAGTGATCACGTCCTTAAGATGATGGCTCATTTGAATGAGATGGAAGTCCTTGGAGCTGAAATCGATGGGGAAACTCAGGTCGATATCGTGCTCCAGACACTGCCTAAGAGTTTTGAGCAGTTCCGCCTTAATTATAATATGAACAAAAGAATGTACTCCTTGGCGGAACTTCTGACAGAACTCAAATCGGCAGAAGGACTATTTCGTCAAAGTGCTCAAGCTTACGTTGCTGAAAAAGTTTCTACTTCTAAGCCGAAAGGTGGAAAGAAGAAGAAGAAACAGAATCCTTCGGCGAACAAAGCGAATGGACCTCAAAAGGCCGGACCACAAGGTGGTGTGAAAAAGCCGAAGGGCAAGTGCTTCGCGTGCAAGCAGCCTGGACATTGGAAGGTGGATTGTCCTCGTAAAAAGGAGAACAAAGAAGGTACATCTTATTCACTAATTGTTGAAACATGTTTAGCGGTGTTATCTACCGGCACCTGGTGTATAGATACAGGAGCCACTGATCATGTCTGCAATTCTTTGCAGGGGTTCCAGGAAACCAGGCGACTTAGTGAGGGCGAGATTACCATCTACATGGGCAACGCTGCAAAAGTGGCGGCTGTTGCAATGGGAGATGTTTATTTATCTTTTGATAGGAACAAGACTTTGGTTTTGAGGAATTGTCTTTACGTACCTTGTTTTAGAAAGAATTTGATTTCAGTTTCTAAGTTGTTTTTGGATGGATATTCTGTTTCCTTTGATGGCAAAGTTGTTGTCAAGAAAAATAGGGTTATTATCTGTTCTGGTACGTTGGTTGGCAATTTATATACTCTTAATCCAAAAACTCCTACGATGCAACAAATGGAAATTAATAATACATCTTCTAACTCAAATAAGAGAAAAGAACCTTCAAAAATGAACCAAACATATCTTTGGCATCTAAGATTAGGTCACATTAACTTGAGTAGGATTCAACGGTTGATAGCCGATGGACCTTTGAGTTCATTGGAAGTGGAAAACTATCCGACCTGCGAGTCCTGCTTGGAAGGAAAAATGACCAAGAGGCCTTTTAAAGCCAAGGGGTATAGAGCCAAAGAAGTGTTGGAATTGGTTCATTCTGATTTGTGTGGTCCTATGTCTATCCAAGCAAGAGGTGGTTTCGAATATTTTGTCTCTTTTATAGATGATTTTTTGAGATATGGATACATTTATTTGATGCGCCGCAAGTCTAAGTGCTTTGATAAGTTCAAAGAGTACAAGGCTGATGTGGAGAAGCGTCATGGTAAATGTATCAAAACACTACGATCTGATCGTGGTGGCGAGTACCTCTTAGGAGAGTTCAGGAATTACTTATCAGAGGCTGGGATTCAATCCCAACTGTCAGCACCTGGTACACCCCAACAGAATGGTGTGGCGGAACAAAGGAATAGGACTCTCATGGAAATGGTTAGATCAATGATGAGTTATTCGGAATTACCGAATTCGTTTTGGGGGTATGCCCTGGAAACGGCGGCGTACATTCTGAACTTGGTACCTTCTAAGACAGTGCCCTCTACTCCCACAGAATTGTGGAATGGGCGTAAGCCCAGTCTGAAACACATTCGGATTTGGGGTAGTCCAGCACATGTGCTGAAGGGAGATGCTGATAAGTTGGAATCTCGTACGGAAGTTCGGCTGTTTGTGGGCTATCCTAAAGGAACGAAAGGTGGTTTGTTTTATAGTCCTAAAGATCAGAGGGTAATTGTAAGCACAAATGCCCGATTTTTAGAAGAGGACTATGTAATGAATCACAAGCCCATGAGTAAAATTGTTCTAGAAGAAATAAGAGGGCAAACTCCTACCTTAGTGCCAACGGTACAAGATGAGATACCACAGGGGTCTGCACCATCTGTCACTAATGATACACTATTACCACAAGTGCCTCGTCGTAGTGGGAGGGTTGTTAGACAACCTGATAGATTCATGTTTTTGGGAGAGTCTTCGGACTTAGTGCCCGGTGAACATGAATCTGATCCTTGGACCTATGACGAAGCACTCCAAGATAAAGATGCAGAATCTTGGCAAAAAGCTATGAATTCTGAGTTAGAATCTATGGATTCTAACCAAGTCTGGGAGCTAGTAGAACCACCAAATGGTGTAAAAGCCATTGGATGTAAATGGGTCTATAAAAGAAAAAGAGGATCAGACGGGAAAGTAGAAACTTTCAAAGCAAGGCTTGTTGCGAAGGGGTATACTCAAAAGGAAGGCATAGATTATGAGGAAACCTTTTCGCCGGTAGCCATGCTTAAGTCTATCCGGATTCTTTTGTCTATTGCTGCTCATATGAATTATGAGGTTTGGCAAATGGATGTCAAGACAGCTTTCCTTAACGGTAGTCTTGAACAAAACATCTATATGAAGCAACCAGAAGGATTCATTGCAAAGGGCAAAGAGCATCTTGTGTGTAAGCTTAATCGGTCCATTTATGGACTGAAACAAGCTTCGAGATCTTGGAACATCCGTTTTGATGAGGTAATCCAGTCTTATGGATTCATTCAATGTCCGGATGAGTCTTGTGTATACAAGAAGAGTGACGGAAATGTGGTGGTATTTCTTGTACTATACGTAGATGACATTTTGCTCATTGGCAACAATGTCAAGGTGTTGTCAGACGTAAAGGTATGGCTATCCAAACAGTTTGATATGAAGGACTTGGGAGAAGTTGGACATATTCTTGGGATCAAAGTTATAAGGGATCGCAAGAAAAGGATGTTATGTCTATCTCAAGCTTCATACATTGATACTATCCTAGCTCGTTTTAGCATGCAAAACTCTAAGAAAGGTTTTCTACCTTTTCGACATGGAGTACCTTTATCTAAGGAGATGTGTCCTAAGACACCAAAGGAGATAGAGGATATGAAGGCAGTTCCTTATGCTTCGGCCGTAGGAAGCCTAATGTATGCAATGCTATGTACGAGGCCAGATATCTGCTTTGCCGTGGGCATGGTTAGCAGATATCAAAGTAACCCAGGACAAGACATTGGACTGCGGTAAAGCATATTTTAAAGTACCTGAAAAGGACTAGAAATTATATGCTGATTTACCAAGCTAATGATTTGCTTCCTGTGGGTTACACGGATTCTGATTTCCAGTCGGATAGGGACAATAGTAAATCTACCTCGGGTTATGTGTTTACCTTGGGAGGTGGAGCCATAGTATGGAGGAGTGTTAAGCAGAAATGCGTTTCGGACTCAACCATGGAAGCTGAGTATGTGGCAGCCTCTGAGACAGCCAAAGAAGCTGTATGGCTCAGAAACTTCATGATGGACTTAGAAGTGATTCCTAGTTTGCCTAAAGCTATCACAATTTATTGTGATAATAGTGGTGCAGTAGCAAACTCGAAGGAACCATGAGCCCATAAAGCAAGCAAGCACATTGAGCGCAAGTACCACCTGATACGAGACATCGTAAAATGAGGGGAAGTTGTTGTCGCCAAGATTGCATCAGCCGATAACCTAGCAGATCCTTTCACAAAGGCCCTTCCGGCGAAAGCCTTCGATGAGCATGTTGAAGGAATGGGAATCAGATGTATGGTAGTGTAGATGACAGCATAGTCTTTTAGTATAAGTGGGAGATTGTTAGGATGTATACTATAAGCCTAGCTTTTGTATGAACATCTTTTATGCAATGAGAATTACTATGGTCACATGTTTGCATTTTTATATTTGTTATATATGATTGTGCAATGTCCAATTAATTTATATTATAGATAACTTGGTGTGTGGTGCCACACAGAAGATCTTGTTATCAGTTTCTTATAAATTATTAATAGTAGCTCACAACCAAGATGAATTTGGACAAATCATCGGAATGGTTGTAGTGTAGTTTGGTATTAGTCTGTCTTGACTATAAAACTACACTAGTATACTTTGTGTGTATTGAGCAGGACCATTTGAGGTTGTTCGTTTTATGCTGACTATGTAATAGAACAAGACCTCTGTTATTATGGATATGCGTTCTCTTAATCCCTATATAATAACAGCCACGTATACACAATATTTGTTTCTTTAATTTGCCAACGAGTGAGATTTATTTATTAAATCAATAAACTCGGTGAATTGGGAAACCGTATTGTCTATATGGTGTATTGTTGATTATAGATGGAATATGTGTCCTAATTATTTAGGATGATGATGTCCCCTTGAGGAGCTCATAAGGATTATCATGTAAACCCTGCAGGTGGATTTAATCCGACATGATAATAAAGTTGAGTCGTACTACTCTTGGAATTCGATGTTAATTAATTAAGTTGTCAGTAACTTATTTAATTAACGGACATTCGATATCTTAAACACAGGGAGATAAACGTGCACATAATAAGAAGGAGCCCATATTTAATATGGGATTGGGACGGTAGTTCAATAATAATTCTTTAGTGGACTGAATCATTATTGATGGGCTTAATTTATGTGTTCGGGCCGAACACAAGATACTTAAGCCCATCAGGAGGCCCAACCCAATTCCTCCTCTAGGTCCCTGATGTAGCCTATTTAAAGCCTTTTTTCATCAGCGCCTCTCAATATACACAGATTACAGAAAACACGTAATAGTGAGAGAAGAGCAGAATTGAGACTTCTCGAAGGATCGTTGGCCACGCAACGTTCGAGAAAGGCTGCAGGAATACATCAGAAGATCAAAGAGGTCTAGGGTTACGTAAGATCAGTCTTGGCTCGTTTTCTTATCGACTGATCGAAAGGTATAATTCTTTTCCGCTGCTTCTTCTTTATACCTTCGCATGGAACCCGATTAATTAATTGCATAGAGCCGGCGATCCGTCGGTTCCAACAAAGTGAAGGTTCCACACATTTTTGGTACATATGACAATTGGGTTCTTTTAAGCTTCCCAGATTGTTGTCTATACTTCCTATTTTTAGCATTCCTAGGTCGCTGGAGCCAGCTTCTGACAGGTTCAGATTTATCATTAGTTCTAAAGTATTTTGTTCCTTTCTCTACAGGTCTTTCTACATTTATGCATGTGCTTTCCCCTAAGTTAGATAATTCATTTTGATGAGGAATGGTTGCAAGCACAAACGTAGGTGCCTTTGAGGTACTAGCAACCGAGGCAGAGTTCTCTTCACAGTAACCTATATACCAGAATAAACTCTTAGACTTCTCTGAATTATTAGCATAACATCTAAGTCTTTGGAGGATTTGTTAAAGGTATTAATTGTTTCAATAAGAACTTTCTTTTCTTTTTCTGGCTTATTAACCTGTACTTTGAGCTCATAGAGTTCAGCTGTGTGATTACTGCATGCCTGAAATTTTGATTTTTCTATTGCTAACTCTCTTTCTAGTGTAGCATGCTTGTTCCTGAGTTCTATGTTTTCTAATTTTAACTCCTCATGAGTCGAAGTGATTTGTTCAAAGTCACTCATGATTTGTTTAAAAGCATATATCATATTCATCCTTTCATTTATTTGAACAGGGGAGTTTAAATATATTATCTCATCTTCAGAGTCGTCGCTTTTGGCCATGAGGCAGATCAGAGCTTCATCATAGGATGATGAGTCCTCCGAGTCACTGTCGGCAGTTGATTCATCCTTCTTAGGTGTCTTGTTAGGTGTAGCTGCCTGAGAAGATTCTACCTCACCAAGTAGTGTCTTTAGCTTCTGACGTTCTTGTCTTTTTCTTTCTTGTCTCATTTTCCGCTCATCTTCTGGATATTTGTGGACTTCTGGGTATGGACATTCTCTGGCATAGTGACATGGCTTTCTGCAGTTGTAGCAGAGGTCAGTGGCCTTGGAGTTTGCATGGGGTAGTTGCCCACTGGTGCCAGTTTCACTTTGCTTTCTCCTGAAGTCATCGGTTCTTGAGTTCCTTTTTATGAACTTTTGAAACCTTTTCAGGAGTAGTGTCATATCTTCTTCTGCAGTGGCCTCCAGATCAGTTGTTTGATCTTTAGACTTTCTTACTTCTTGAGGTTGTCTTGTTGTTAACGCGGTGACCTTTGAGTTGCTTCCTTCAATTTCCATTTTTCTTCTGTTGATGTCGAACTCAAAGGCTTTGAGGTCTGATAAGAGATCGAATGTGCTCATAAACTTCAATTTCATGGATACTCTCATGGCTGTTGTTTTGTTGTCCCATTCAGAATGGAGTGCTCTTAGTACCTTTATGTTCTTCTCCTTCTGAGTGTAGACCTTATCCAGGGACTCGAGCTCATTAATGATGGTTGTAAACTTTAGATCCATTTGCTCTAGGGTTTCTCCTGGTATCATTTCGAACAACTCAAACTTTTATGTTGCCGTTGAGACTTTGTTTTCTTTTGTGAGTTCAGTGCCTTCGCAGATTTGCTCAAGCTTTTCCCAAATCTCTTTAGCGGTTCTGCAAGTCTTTACTTTGCTGAATGTTCCTTTATCAAGAGTAAGGAATAGAGTGTTCTTTGTAACATTATCTAGATTTGATCTTCTTCTTTCATCGGCAGTCCATTTCTCTCTTGGTTTGTCCAGAACTGCTGGATGTGTAATGACTCTTGTGTCTCCATGCCTATCAGCTGCTTCATCTGCGGCTTTAGCAAACAGTGGATTGACTTTAGTAATCCTTGGTGGTCTTTCGGTAATAACATACCACATTTCATCATGAATGGCTGATAAAAGTGCCTGCATGCGAATCTTTCAATCATCATATTCATCAATGGAGAACATAGGTACTTTATGGGAATCCATGATAATAAAGCTTTTTAAATCCAAGGGTTTTTAGAAAAAAGGAGATCTAGGATTGATCAGTTAGATCGGACATTTAATCCAACCCACTCTGATACTACTTGTTGGTCCCAAGTGGTAGTAGGCTTAGAGGGGGAGTGTGAATAAGCCTACTCAATTTTCAGAAATTTTTACTTCGAAGGTTGCTGCTTGAGCAGTTACCTTTGAGTTAGAAATAAAAGAGTGTTATGCACAGCGGAAATACTTTTTCAAAACGACACTTGTTTTCTGAAAACCCTAAGATGATATGCAGAGATAGATTCAAATATGCAACAATATAAACAAGATAATCAACAGTAAAAAACACAACAATTTATAGAGGTTCAAGGGTGGAGTAATCCCTCTACGTCCTCTCTTCTCCTACACAATGAGGAAACTTCGTTAGGTAAGAAACGATTGATTTACACAAGCCTCGCTTAGACAACCTAAACCTAACGAGAACTACTTCCAGTCTCTCTCACACAGGGTTACTGCACAGTGACCAAATCTCTGGCCCACACAAGACTCTTACTCTTCTATAAAGAGCGAAACTCTTAGCCCACACAGGACTCTTGTTCTTGTACTAAGAGTGAAAAATACTTAATCAGGCACACCCTCTGATCAAGCAACTCCACACACAGTCTAATAAAGAGAATAAGACTCTAGTAACACAGACAACAAGCTTAAAGTGGTTGAGCTCTTTAAGCTGAGAGTAGCTTGCTGCGTAGACTGGACTTGAAACTTCTTCTTGTGTTGGTAAATGATCTTCAGTGTATATCTTGAGTGTTTGATTGCGAGAGTTTCAGGTGCATTTCAAGTCCCGGTCCTCTTATATTTATAGGCGATTTGAATTTTTGTCCGTTAGAGAGATCATCCAATTTGTTGCTTCTATGGAGTGATGTGATATTTCTTGATCTGACTGTGTACTGCTTTTTCAGGCTGTCACTCAGAAGCTGCAATTGCCGTCCCAATCTAACACATCTTCTGACTTTCCTTTTTGTTATTTTATACGTGGCACTTCTGGTTGGTTGCAACTGCGGCTTGTGCCTACCATAAACTTTTGTGCATGTTTTTTAAGATAATCGCTACTCCTCAGGTAGCTGTAGCTTCCTGATGCTTTAGTCTTCTCTCCATTCACCTCAGCATCCTTGGTTAATTTGGAACCAGCATCCTGTTCGAAGCAGCCTGCTGTATTATTTTTGTCTTTGCAATTTTGGTGCAGTAAGGTCTTCAATTTGTAGTCTTTCATCTTCAAGCCTCCTGATCCTAATCTATAGAGTATTACAACAAGATCTAATACACAGAATCCTAGGCTCCTAATCTATTACATGTTTTGTCATTCATCAAAATCTTACATAATGTTCCTTACAAGGTACTAGAAACCGGCTTCCTCAGAGGATTGCAGAGGAGGAAATGGAGGGAGTATCAGGATAATGTGGAGGCAGAGTTGCGGATTGCCGCTATTGCAGAGAGGAGGAAGCAAGCTGAACCTCTTGCACTGCCCCCATCTTCCCCAAGGACGAAAAAGTAAAAGAAGCATATCGAGCATCCTAATTTCTTCAAGGATGATGTTATCTTGAAGGTTGCTGCTAATCAGGTTAAGGCTGGCGATAACGTGGGATTCGCAGAAAAGCAGGCAGAAGCTTTCGGAGCAAAGGAGGTTGAGGAAAGGATGTTGAAGTAGGCTTTAGATGCCAGCATTGTGGAGACCAGGATGCGGCATAGGCCCCAGTCTATCCAGTCAGGTTAAGGATCCTCCTGTGGAACAGAGACGACTGAGCCATCTCTTATGGTTCAGCCGATAAGCCAAAAGATGTCTTCACCACCAGCTTCTATACCACAGGATGAGTCTAGTAGTGCTTTTAGTCAACTGGTGGACATCTAGATTCTTTTTGATGATGAGGTAGAAGGATCCGATGTCTCGGGAGTGGTTCCTGCCCTTGAGGAAGCTCATGCCACCAAGGAAAAGGTTGACTCACCAATGATGGGACCGCCAACTAATCCGGAGGCTGGAAAGTTGGAAGTCCTTCCAGTTGTTGTTGTGCTTGAAAAGACGCTTTAGGTTGCTCAGGAACCAGAAGCAGCAACTGTTGAAGGATCCTCCATGCCAGAAACCGTTGAAGAACAGGCACCTATGGAGGAAATTAAGTTGGCTAAGGAGGTTACTCCAATGGAGATGGAGGGAGTAATCTCTAAGGATCCTACGAATCTTGGAGAGAAGGTTACAGAGGAGGCCGCAACAGAATAGACTGCTATCACAGAGTCTGTTGTTGAAGTTGTTCCAACAAGACAGGCTGCTCCTACAAAGCCGACTGTTGAAGAGGCTGCTCTTACAGAGCCTGCTGTTGAAAAGTCTGCTAACACAGAGACTTCAAAGAAGATGAAGGAGGTGGAGCAATTGACTATGGAAAAGCAAGGGCCTTCAGAAGAAGAAATAAGGAGGTTGCAAGCCTGGAAGGGGGATATGCCTTAGGATGCTGTAATGGAGGAGACTGTTGATAAGATAGAGGCTGATTTGAATGCTGAAAATGAGGAGTGCAGACTCACCAACTCTTCCGACAGGAATGATGGTGCACCCAGTGAACAGGGTGCTACTGGAGCCGAAAAATCCAAAAAGCTAACCCCTTCTTCTTCTGTGCAGGATGCTGCTGATAAGTCGATAATTGATCTGTTCACGGCAGTAGAGGAAGTGGGAAAGACCCTGTCCAAGGCCAGTCGGAAAATGCTACTAGAAGAAAAGAAGGATCGATTCAAAGCAAACTTTTTCATCGACTCCCTAAATGCCACGTTGGCCAAGTTATAGGCGACTATCTCTGCTCAAGCTACGCCTACTGTAATAGTCGACACAATCAAAAGCCTGAACGACAAACTCAATGCTCAGGAGAAGAAGCTACTGGACATGGAACTTGAACAAAATTCAATTACTTCCTCCCTGAAAAAGATAGCTGACTCTCAGTTCCATCTGAAACAAACCTTAGAGGATCATACTGACATTCTAACCAGTATGCATTCGATGATTAGGTTTGGAGTAGGATCGGGATATGATGATGACAAAAAGGGGAAAGAAGCAGTTAAGAGGATAGCGCAGAGGAAGCAGGATCCTTCCACATGCAGGCAGCTGGCCATTATACCAAGGAAGGATACTGGAGGAGACAGATGAAGTAGAGGAGGAGGAACCCAAGGACACTCAGATAGAGGATCAACCAAACGAAAATCCAATGCTATCTCAGGAGTCCAACCGGGTCTATGCAGAGGGCACGATGAACGGGAAGAAAAGAGGAGAAAGGTCGAGGAGATGTACAAAGCTTCAGACGAGCATATTGTGAAGCAGGCCCAAGAAAGTCTTGCAAGACTTTATCCGCCTCAGAAGCAACCTGACCTTGAAGGATTGGTTGAGCAAGAGAAAGAGGCACCGGAATCCTTAATCATTTTTCTTGATGGGAGCCCGGATGTCAAAAGCTCAATATTTCAAGAATGGCAGCTCCCTGAAATCGACCTGCTTACTGCCACCAATCCCTCATATCTTCAGATTGAAAACTACAAATGGGCGAAGTACCTGAAGTACTACATCAAGTTGTGCAAAGATTCCATAATCATCAAAGGAAGAACCCACCGAGAAGGACTTCAATGCTTCAGAAACCTTGCCAGCAGAGGTGTACTTCCGATCCAAATGAGACTAAAGAGCCAAATGGACAAAGGGGAAGTAATTCCTTTTCATGAGGATTTTTAGTTAAGGTACGATGAAACCCCAGAGATGAGGAGGAAGATGGAACCGACCTACCAGTAATCCATCCTGAACTGGTGGAAAGGTTCCCGCAATGAGAAAAGACTCAGAGCCTCTTGGTTGAAGAGAAGAAGATAGCTCCCTATCTCCTTATCCTCCTGATTACTTCTTTCTGTTCTTTTTCTTGTACCGCTTGATTCTTATTTTGTTCAGCTCTGATATCTTTCTGATTTATCAACTCAATAAACATAAAATTCAGTTCCGAAAAGCTCATTGCTTGTGAACTTATCTTTTTGCTCTGATACCTTTCTATCTGTTTTTTTTGTTGGTTACTCACTACAAGAAAAAAGCTCATAGACAAGGGTTAAAAACCCTTGTCGTAGCCGAATTCAACCCTTGTCGTAGGTGGTGTTATCATATGGTCTGAAAATTTTCGCTCATAGACAACGGTTTTTAACTGTTGTCGTAGACCTCTACAACAACGACGTGACAACGATTAAAAATCGTTGTCGTAGATTGGCAGTTTTAAGATATGCGCTCATAGACAACGGTTTTTAACCGTTGTCGTAGGCACTTACGACAACGGTTAAAAACCGTTGTCCCGTCGTTGTCGTAGACCCTACAACTTCGGTTTTTAACTGTTGTCGTAGATACTTAAGACAACGGTTTTAAATTGTTGTCCCGCCGTTGTCGTAGACCCTACAACAACGGTTTTTAAGCGTTGTCGTCCACACTGGTGACATGTCATGTTACGACAACGGTCTAAATTCAATCAAAACCATTGTCTTTTTTTGCGTTGTCTTTTACATTTGCATTTTATAATTATTATATATTAGTTGATATTCAAAATATACAAAACTTAAAATTTAACAAAATATTCAAAATATACAAAAATCGAAATACAGTCATATGAAATTAAAATATTCATTTAATAGTGCATACATCAAATATTCATTGTAAATCCATTAATCACATGGTAAAGCCAAAAGTAAATCTAAAGCATCCTAATTTCACTAGCAAAACGACAATGTTTCATCCAAAAAACATAAAGAACCATTCACATGCATTGGATTACAAGAGACTAGTCATGAATCCATCATGCTTCATCTTTCTCACAAATGAAATTTCAGCAGCCATGGCTACAAATATGATCTCCAAGAATCACCGGAGATCCCCAACGAATCAAATACTACAATGCTTTCTCTCCACCAATATATGTACATCATATTCGAAAAACCAACAGTCTAGTCACAAAATAGAATCATTTGAATCAAAGCAAATCATCAAATGACCAACAATAGAAGCAACATAAATGATATTAATATTTTTGACGCCGCATGTAAGCCCATCTATACAGTCTTAATCCATCCTCGTATCCAGGATTTATAACCCATTCATCTCCCAATGGCCTTCTGATGCTGTGTTGATGATGCAGAGCTTTATCATATTCACTTCTTGTTGTTTCATTAATCAGTGTCTGTATCAAACATAATTTACCTTCATTTTTACAAGTTCGATGCCATGGTATAGGGAGACAAACAACTTAAGACAACTTCGACCTAGTCCACGCCATTTGAAAGTTTAACATATGCAGTAAGATCCAATTGACAGATCTCAGTTTCTAGTTAGCAAGTAATCAGCATGCAAGCACAATCTTTTTAATTTTAAGTTCCAAGTCCAAAAGGGAGTTTACTAGAATTGCCAAATCCCAAAGTACTCAGTGGACTTCAATTGTTCAAATTTTAATCTGTTTTTCTCTACCCTTCACTAAAGCATTACTCAGATATCTTCGCATAAATAAATAGACGAGAAATGCCACACATCTTTTCCAATAGCCAACGGAAGAGCATGGCAGAGTTGAAACACAGTTGTTTCAATTTATATATTTGTTAATTTTATTCGGATAATCTAAATGAAACAATTGAATCAGTATTCTGAACTACATTACAATGTTTCTATATTTATATTAAATGAATAACCAAAAGTAACATATGTCATTTTCTGATTAATTCTAAGGAATTTTAATTTTAATTTCATTATTAATTAATTCATTTCATATTTAGTATAATTTATTATATAAATCATTTAATGATACAATAACAATTAAATTAAAAAAATACTAATAATTTTGATTGATTGTAAAATTGTAACTTATGAAATTCTAAAACTACATACTACCTCCGTCCCAGTTAAATCTGCCTATTTGTAGTGCAAATTGCACTGCAAGTAGGCTGAATTAACCGAGACGGAGGGAGTACTAATTAAGCTAATAATTAATTTTAAATAATAATAATTAATTATTTATAAATAAAGAATTTCAGTTTGCAATTTTCTTAACTAGTAATACAGTACTCTTGTGATACATGGGACTTACGCTAGTATATACTAAAGGATTAACCAAGAGTGACACATGTCACTCTCTAGTTAATTCTATTTAATTATAATTAATTTTAAATCAATTCATTTAATATTTATAATTTATTACAATAGAGCATTTAATGAAATAATGACAATTGAATAACAAAATGCTAATAATTATGATTGATAATAAAATTATAAATTATGAAATTTTAGAAAAACATTTTAATTAAAGTTGATGTTTGCAATTACATTAAATAATAATCAAAACTTTTCACACAATTAAATTTAAATTATATACTAATTAAACTCAAAATTAATGATAAATAATAATTAAATTTATTTATAACAATTCTTGATTAGTATTAAAATAAAAAAATGCATGTAATACACGGGCTTACATTAGTTTGTTTCTAATTCTGGTTTAATGATTGTTCTTCTAACGTTTTTTTATCATATAAAAAAAGTGAATCCTTTATAGGTAGATGTTAATTTGTTTAAATAAAATAATTTATAAAATTCAATACTTAAATTCCATATGAGAAAATACATTTAAATCTCAATATAATCGTGTATGGTACAAAGTAATAAAATAAAATTGAGGTTCAAAATTAAAAGTGTTTGCGGAAATGTGTTACATAAATTATTGGTCAACCATGATAATAAGGTCATTGATCTAAATATTCCTTTTAAAATGAATATCATTTTTATCACTATAATTTATTTACTTTTTCTAAATTTATGATGAAGTTTTTGGGTGGCAAAAGATTGGCAAATTATTTTTAGTAAATGTTATTATATATATATATATATATATATATATATATAAATGATAAAAATACAAATATATATATATATAACTCTAAAAAAACTAACACAACTCTAGTTTCAATAGTTATATTTATATATCTATACATCAAAATATTTCACTATATATTTGTCCAAGTATGGTAATCTTCTATAACATGTGAGCTTTCACATTTCATCATCTAATCTACCAAGTCAAAAACTATTCCAAACATTCAAAAGTTATTCGCTACCTTTGATTGAAGCCAATTTTCTTTCATCAACGCCTGCATATAGGAATCTAACAAAAAAAAAAATCATATTAGAGTAAGAATAGTCAATATGCAATCATATTACTATATAAATTAAAATAAAATAAAATCATCAACTAAATTAAAAAAATATTGAATAACACAAATCAATCAAAATATTATCCTATAACATCTTAACCCATTCAATATTACATTAGTACGTAAATAATATTTATCAAATAGTTACATTAGTAAATAAACAAAAATTTGGCTAGTATAATTGTGAGAAACTCCTCAATCACAAATTAAAAAACAAATGAAAAATTAAGATTGTAAGCCCTCGAAAAGTTTTGAAGTCCAAAACATTTTTAAGGATTTGCGTTTATTTACATTTTGAAATTGAAGATATATTTGAACTATTGAGTAGACACAAATGTTATTTTGAAAACAAATTGAAAGAAAAGAAAAATAGAATTTGAGAAATGAAAGCATGAATTAAAATTTCATTAGTTGGTTCTCATATTTATAGTGGATAATTTCTATATATATGGTGTTCTACAAGAATATCATTGATAATTTTATAGTTTGTTTAGAATATATTATTTTCTTAGCCTCTAATAACATAGTACACATATGTCAAAACTTTCCAGGTCCATGAATAGTGTGTATATATATACACTTATATATAAAATAAAACTTATATACCTCGGGGACACGGAGGGGCACAGATCTAGGTGTTAGATATTGTTGGAAACATTTAAGTATGTTTTGATGAGACAAAACCTTAAGAAAGTACTCTAACAAGCATAACCAATCTTAGGAGAGATTATTGCAACCGGGTTACTGCAGAAGAAAGATAGATCAGAGAAAGTGTCAAAGGAAGGATACTGAAGAGAATGGTGAAAGGAATCAGGTGAACTAAAAAGATACTGATGACTGCAGGAAGCTACTGGAAGAGACCTTGCCGAAGCAGATTGCAAAGCAGCAAGCTACCAGACAGGAAGCTACATGATAGACCATGCCGAAGCATACTGCAGAGCAGCATGCTATAGAAGCCTCAAGCCACCTGACGGAGCAAGCCAGAGAAGGAAGCACCATAGTGAGCGCGAGGAGGAAGCTACAAAGCAGGCATGGGAGAAAGTCAAAAGTTACCGTTAGAGAGAAGAGAAGAGGAGCTAATTAGAAGAAGACACGTGGAAAGCGAAAAGCTTGCGTGTGTCAAAAGAAGTGCGGCGCAGTTATAGATTAGGAACTCTACCTGCCTTCAACGAGCAGATTTCCTAATCTATAAATAGAAGAAGACTGAAGACTGAAAGTGTGAGAGAAGAGCATAAGAGAGAACGCGCAAACAGAAGAGAGCGCGAGAAGAGAACGTAGAAAAGAGGGGGAAGACTACATAAAAGAAAAAAAAGCTAAGTGGGGAGCAAAAGAAGAAGAGAGAAAAGAGAAGCTCAAACACCCCACACCCCAAAGACGCATACTTAATCTCACAGTCGAGGCAGTAAGCTACAGCAGTTCAACCTGCAAAAGAAGCCTAAGCTTGCTGCATCCAGTTGAAGAAGAAGAAGACAAAACCTTTTTTAAGGACTGTCTTAAGAGTGTTTAGTGCGAGGAATAGAGTCCTGCTGAGTTGTCCACTTTCTGAAGAAGAAAGTGAGGACCCTGAGTGGGTAGAGTAGGATCCTGTGTGGGTCAAATAGGAAAGTAGGCAAGCAGCTATGAGCAGCTATGTATAAGTTTGCTACTTACTTGTTAAGTGAGGGTTGTAATAGATAGGGCTATGTAAATCAACTAGCTTAACAAATAATCCCTCTTGAGAAGAGTCAGAGAGGATGTGGAAGGATTACTCCACCTTCAAACATTTGTATATCCATGCGTTCATCTATGCTTACATTCTATATACACATCTTATGTTAGATGCATGTCCTGCATATTTGGTCTTCACAGGAGAGGAAGTTTCCACAACATAACTCTGATCAGTAACCTCCCGAAAGGTTACTGACTCCTGACCAAAGCGTCCTCAAGAGAAGAAAATTTTGAAAATATAGTAGGCTTATTCCCCCCCCCCCCCCCACGCCCTCTAAGCCTACTACCACCATTTTGGGACCCAACAAATATATATTCTTTAGGTATCACGTCTATACTCTTAGGGCCCGTTTGGTTCGAAGGTTGGGTTTGGATTGGATTATAATAATTTCGGGCTTTTTACTGTTCATGCAGTATAATTGAATGTTTGGTGTGTAGGTTTTTGGGATGAGTTTAGTTGTGTTATGTGTTTGGTATGTGTGTTTAAAAAGTGTAATGTTTATAAATTTGTGTTTGGTATATAGGTTGGGTTTGATATATTAGGTCAAATGACCATAATACCCCTTAATTATAATAATGGAAAAGGAAAATAGTAAAGTTCTTTTTCTTCATTCTCTTGAACACATTTGCAGAGGTTAGATGACAGAACTCCCAAAGCCAAATCAGAGATCTTGGAGTGTTTATTCTCGTCTCTTAACCACGGCTAAAGTCACGATTTCTTGATCGAGCTTGATCCCCCAATCCTGTGGAAGTCCGTCGCGGAGGTTCTCAGCTCGATTTTGAGAATTTCCCCAGCTACATTTGTACTTCGTCGAAGCATTTTGTAAGAGTAAGACTACGTCCCCAAATAATTAGAATGTAGTAGAAATCTTACAATGTTGAAATTTTCGAAGTTAATCGAGTGGATTTTGTTTGTTCATATCTTATTATTTCGATCGAATCTAATTTGTTGCAATGGATTCACCAAGATCTGAGATTTCAATCGAATCAACCTCGTCGAGCACTTTGTTACCTGACTCCATCACAAATCCCTGATATTTTGTAAAGGAATCTTGCAAAATGTCTAGTAGGTATTATTCAAAAGCTTCATTTACAAATAAAGATGAATGGATGAGTTGCTTAGCTGCCTAATTATGTTGTATCAGAGGTGGAATAATAAAAGAAATCAGATGGTTTAAGAAGTGTGTAATGATATTGAGATGCTTAATTAAAAAAACTGAGTAATCTATCAATTTCATTTTTCGTCCATGCTGGATTGGATAGTTATTGGCTGAAAGTTACGTAGAACAAGAGTTCAATCTCTCTCAGCATTATACAGTTGTAAACCTGAACTAATTTATATCTTTTAGTTTGGTTAGTTAGTGCTAGAAACAAGCATTGAAGGACACACGGGAAGACTTGTGCTTGAAGGAAATTTATGTTATCATTATAAAATGATTTGATGTGGTCGAACTGACCACATTCGAACTATCTTACAGAACTTATCGACTTTAAAGATAATTAATGCGAACAGGTCAGAGAATCAGGAAGAACAGCTTGGCCGAACAAAGCAAGTCAAGCGAACTGATAAGCTTCACAGGCCAGAATAACGAACTGTAAGGCAAAAGGTCGAACTAGATACAGACGAACTAATTCAAATCCAAAATAACTGCCACGATCGCGGGAATATCGCCCACTTCCCACCTTTTTAGGAAGAATCCTAACTGCCACGTTTTCAGGGAGTATTTATAGAACTTAATCTTTCTATTTCACACACAATCACAATTTTTTACAACAATTACTAAGCAAAAGAGCAAGAGCAATATCTTTCCAGATTACTGACTTGAGCGTCGGAGTCCCTTCACGGGGAAAAACTCCCGGTGTTCTTTGTTTTGCAGATCTTTTCGGTCGGAAACTTCCAATCGACGTCGGAGAATTCCAATCGGTATCGGAAGAGCAGAAGATTGAAGTTAGGACCAATCAATTGGCATCGTCTGTGGAAAATTATTTTTTCGTAACTTTTGAGTATAAGACGTTGAGGGATTGCAAAGATGGTGAATACCAAAGGTTCTCGAAGGAGAGTGGATGAAGGAGCACAATCTGTGCGACAGGATGAGGATCAGAATTCTGCACCGGCAAATCCTCCCGGTACCGTCACCTTGACACCAGAGGAACTTTCAACCTTGATAGAGGCGGCTGTTCAGAAGGCTCTGGGCAAACAAAAGGTAGACTCACAGCAGGGCAATACTGAAACTCATGCCCGAAAAGAAGAAGAAGGTGACAAGTCTCGGATGGATGAGCAAGAAAGCCAATCCGATCACCCCCGTGGCCAGAAACGGGTACATGCTGAATTATCTGAGAAGGTGGACGATCTCAGTAAGGAACTGAGAGAAGTACAAAAGACTGTCCGACGAATTCCTCGTAGTTCCAGAGGAAATCCCTTTTCTGAAGAGGTCATGGAGGATGAACTGCCGGCTTCCTTCCGGCCAGTGAATTTCGACTATGATGGTACCACTGACCCATGGGAACATCTGTGTAGGTTTGAGAATACCGCTCTGCTACATCGGTATTCGGATGGCATTAAGTGTAGGGTGTTCGCAACTACCCTCACTAAATCCGCTCAAACATGGTTCAGCCAGTTGAGCGACGGGATGATTCATAACTTCGAACAGCTGTCGGAGTTGTTCCTGCATCATTTCGCCAGTTCAAGGAGACAAAGGCGATCTACTCAGACCTTGTTCGGAGTAAAACAGAAAGGGGATGAGGCTTTAAGGAACTATGTTAAACGCTTTACAGCCGCTACTTTGGAGGCTCCCGAAGCTTTAGATGATTTGGTCGTTAGTGCTTTCATCCAAGGATTGAAGGAAGGTGATCTCCATATTTCGCTGGTTAAGAAAACACCTAGCAATTTTGATGACTTGTTACAGAGGTCCACCAACTACATCAACTTGGAAGAAGCAGTTCAAATGTAGAAGGGGGAGAGTTAGAGTCGAATGAGCCGTCCGCAACAGGAGCAAGAAGGATCTCGGAAGAGAGACGGAGGGGAGCACCGAACAAGATTTGCTCCACCTCCCTTGAGAGAAAATCGAACAGGGCGAAGGTATGAACAATACACGCCCATGACTATGTCACCCGGACAGGTGCTGATGGAGATATGGGACCTGCCCCAGCTAAAATGGTCATCGACTTGGAGTCCTAATCCGAAGAAACCATCTACCTTCGGTAACGGTAAATTGTGTCGATTTCATAATGAATATGGGCATGGAACTGATGAATGTCTGCATTTGCGAGATGAATTGGAAAGATTGATCAGGGAAAACAAGTTGGCCCGTTTCGTCCGTCGAACTCGATCGAACCGCGAAAAGAGAAACGATCAGGAAGAGCCCAGACGAGATAGAAGACAGGAGCAACGGGAACTACCTCCCCCTCCGCCTCCTCCAGCGTGAGCCAGACCTGAGCGGGAAGAAAGGCCCACTATACACATGATCATGGGAGGACCAACAGATGGAGATTCCAATAGAGCTCGAAAGGTGAGACTTAATTCTGTCAAGCAGGAACAGAATACGGTTCACTCGATTTTTGAGGAAGTAGCAATCGAGTTCGGAGTTCGTGACCGTGTTGCCATTCAAAGCCCCCAGTTCGATGCTATGGTGATCGTCGCTGAGATAGGAGGTTTCAACGTTGAGCGTGTATTTGTGGATACGGGAATCTCGGTGGATATCATGTTCATGGATTGTTTCAAAAAAATGAGATCAACAGTGGAGATAAAACCTGTAGAAACTTCCCTCTATGGTTTTGCAGGAGAATCTGTAACAGTGTACGGAAAAATCCAGCTGCCTATGGTGCTAGGAGATGGGGAATGGAGGCAAAATAAGACCATGACTTTCCTTATAGTGGATGCACCCTCTCAATACAATGTGATCTTGGGTCATCCTTCTCTGAGTTCGTATGCCGCTGTTATTTCACCTGCACATTTGATGATGAAGTTCCCTGTGGAGAATGAGGAAGGGCGAGTGGTAGGAGTAGGAGTTGTTCATGGTGATCAACAAACAGCTCGACGCTGTTATGTAGCTGCAGTTCGACAATCCGAGTCCCGCAAGCGCCATAGCGAACAGAGGGATGATGTTGATCGCGGAGGGGATAAAAGTTTGAAAAAAGGTGATGACACAAAGACTGTGGAATTCGAAGATGGCGAACTAATGAGTGTGGAGTTAATCCCCGAAGTGCCTGGACATTCAGTTCGTCTTGGAAGTCAATTGTCGGAACAGGTTAGAGGAGAAATCGTGGCTGTTCTCCAGGATAATGTGGACTTGTTCGCTTGGAAACCTGAAGATATGAAGGGTATAAACCCAGAAGTAGCTGTTCACAAGATGAGTATCAAGCCAGATGTTCGACCAGTTAAACAGAAACTAAGGCATTTCGGGGAACAACAGAATAAAATTATCAAGGAAGAGATTGAGAAACTGCTAGAGATCGGACACATTGAAGAAATCCAGTATCCTCGGTGGCTGGCTAATGTTGTGCTAGTCCCAAAGCCAGGGAACAAGTGGCGAATGTGTATTGATTTCCGGGATCTGAATAAAGCTTGCCCCAAGGATCATTATCCTCTCCCGCGGATCGATAAACTAGTTGATTCCACGGCGGGATGCGAACTGCTTAGTATGATGGATGCAGTACAAGGATACCACCAAATCAGGCTACATCTGGAAGATAAACCCAACGTGGCCTTTATTACTTCGTCAGGTACATATTGATATACAGTTATGCCGTTTGGTCTGAAAAATGCAGGAGCTACTTATCAGCGAATGGTAGACGAACTGTTTAAACATCAATTGGGGCGCAACATGGAAGCACATGTCGATGATATGTTGGTGAAAAGCATACTGGCGAACACCCATGCCGAGGATTTGAGAGAAACTATGGCGACAATTCGAAAGCACGGGATGCGATTAAACCCAGCCAAGTGTTCGTTCGGGGTGAAGGCAGGGAAGTTCCTGGGATATATGGTGACGAACAGAGGAATTGAAGTCAACCCCAGTAAAGTCCGAGCTATACAAGGAATGACGCCTCCTCAAACCATCAAAGAAGTACAAACACTAACGGGCCGTATTGTTGCTTTGAGCAGATTCATATCCAGATTGGCAGACAGGGGTTTACCCTTTTTCAAAATTTTGAGAAAGAATGATCGGTTTAGTTGGGACGCGAACTGTCAGAAAGCATTTGAAGACTTAAAGGCTTTTCTTCTCACACTTCCTTTGTTGAAACAGCCTGTCAATGGAAGTGTGATGGTCGTATATTTGGCAGTCGGGGAGGAATCTGTTAGTTCGGTACTCATTCGCGAAGAAGGTCGAGATCAGTTCCCAGTATACTTCGTTAGTAAAGTCCTGCATGGGGCAGAAATCCGCTACACAGAGGTGGAGAAGGTCGCTTATGCCTTAGTCACTACAGCAAGAAGGTTAAGACCTTATTTTTTGGGTTATGAGATCACAGTTCGAACTAATCATCCGCTGAGTGTGGTGTTGGGAAAACCAGACGCATCAGGCAGATTAGTTAAATGGGCAGTCGAGCTGGGACAGTTCGATTTGAAATATGAACCGCAAACAGCTATAAAGGGTCAAGCATTGGCGGATTTCATTCAGGAAACGACCAGGTTACAAGACAAGAAAGAATGGGAAGTGTTTGTAGATGGATCGTCATCCCGCCAGGGCGCAGGAGCGGGGATATTATTGATCAGTCCTGAAAAAGATGAGTTAGAGTTTGCCATAAAATTTCAATTTAAGGCGTCTAACAATGAAGCAGAATATGAGGCTTTTTTGCAGGGATTGAAAATAGCCGAACAGGCTAGAGCTCGTTATCTGATAGTCAAATCAGATTCGCAATTGGTGACACAACAACTCCAAAACCAATGTGAAGTTAAGGAAGATCGTATGATTTCTTATGTACAGAAAATACGAGAGATGGAAAAGCGATTTGAGAAACTTCAGATCGAATAGATACCTCGAAGTGAGAATCAGAAAGCAGATTATCTAGCCAAGATTGGGAGTTCACTGCAGGACTGTTCGAAGAGAAGTATTACAGTTATGGGAATGGGAAAGGAAAACGAGGTGCTGAATGTCGATCTGGCCGAGCATGATTGGAGAACTCATTTTCTGAATTTTTTAGGAGGAATAAGAGATGGGCAGACTAAAGACCTTGAGAAATTGGAGAAACAAGCTCGGTTTTACTACATTCTTGATGGGGTGTTGTACCGAAACTTTCTTACCGACAGATGCGAAATGTTTATCCCCAGAAGAAGGAATCAAAGTCTTGAAAGAAGCGCACGAAGGTGGATGTGCCGAACATTCGGGAGCTCGAGCACTTGCTCGAAAGATGGCACGAGCTGGTTTCTATTGGCCTACAATGAAGAGTGATGCTGAAGAGTTAGTTCGGAAGTGCACTTCCTGCCAAAAACATGGATGGAGAATTCACACTCCAGCAACAGATATGCTTACGGTGTGTTCGTCCTGTCCTTTTGTTAGATGGGGTATCGACATTGTCGGACCACTTGTTAAAACCAGAGGCAACAAACAGTTCTTAGTGGTGGCCGTAGATTACTTTACTAAATGGGTCGAGGCAGAACCCTTAGTCAAGATAGCCGAGCCCGATATGATTCATTTTATATGGAAGAATATTTCCTGCAGGTTCGGCTTACCCCGGATTTTGGTGTCAGATAATGGAGCTCAGTTCCGAGGTAAAAAGATCACCGGATGGTGTAAGGAAATGAAAATTTTACAAGTATTTACTCCGGTGGCACATCCCCAGGCAAATGGGCAAGTCGAAGTGGTTAACCGAATCATTCTAGATGGGCTTAAGAAAAGACTTGAATGTGAGAAATCGAACTGGGTAGACGAACTACCATCTATCTTGTGGGCATATCGAACTGCATCGAGATCGACTACGGGAGAAACTCCTTTCAGCTTGGCATTCGGAATGGAAGCAGTAGTTCCAGCTGAAATACAAGGAGAAGCTCTACGAATCACCAACTTTGATCCGCAGCAAAATGAAGACTTGATCCGAACAGATTTGTTATTTCTAGAAGAAATTAGAGATGAAGCCAGAGTTCGCCATGAGTTATACAAGAGACGTATTCAGGCGGCTTTCAACAGAAAAGTTCAAAAAAGAGAATTTCAAGTAGGGGATTTAGTTTTGAGGCAATCTGATGCCTTGTTGGAGATCGGGAAGCTGGATGCCATTTGGGAAGGGTCGTATATTGTTACAAGAGTTCTACCAAGTGGATCTTATGAGCTCGCCAACGAACAAGGAAAGGAACTGCCCAGACCTTGGCACATCAACCACCTGAAGAAATTTTATACTTGAAGTATCAAATCCCAGTATGTTGCTTTTTACTCTAAGTTGTTGCTTTTATAAATAAGAGATATTTTCATACTCCGTGGACGTAGGTCGATTTGACCGAACCACGTTAAATCCTCGAGTCTTTCTGTGTTGATTTACTCATCTGTTTCAAAATCATATTATGAAACGAACACACAGTTCCCCCGGAACTCATTGATTAAGCATATTGAAGAAGTTCCCTCGAAACTCATTGATTAAACGTATTGAAGAAGTTCCCTCGGAACTCATGATTAAGCGTATTGAAGAAGTTCCCTCGGAACTCATTGATTAAACGTATTGAAGAAGTTCCCTCGGAACTCATGATTAAGCGTATTGAAGAAGTTCCCTCGGAACTCACCGATTAAGCGTACTAAAGAAGTTCCCTCGGAACTCACCGATTAAGCATACTATGAAAGTTCCCTCGGAACTCGTTGAAAAAGCGCGAATTGAAGAAGTTCTTTCGGAACTACATGAGACTGTGAGTTACAGGAGCTTCCTCCGAACTCGCTGAAGAAACGAAGTGAAATGAAGAAGTTCTATCGAACTCAATGATTGATACAAACTAAAGGAGTTCCATCGAACTTAATGATTAAGCGAAGGGAAGGAGACTCTTCCAAGTTTGCCGATTAAGTACTTAGAAAAAATTCAGTCTTGATGTTTTATGGTTAAATACTTAGTAAAAATTCTTTCGAAGTCTTATGATTGCATAATGAACAGAAAAACATTGAAATAGGCGAACTATTCGATTGAAAATTGATTCATTACAAAATATAATTACAAAACTTTAAAGAAAAATACAAGTATGAAGATTAAGTGCGATCGGGAGAGGAGTTGGGAAGAGGTTCGAACATATCCTCCGGCAGATCCGGAGTTGGGCTTCGAGAGGGTTCGGCAGGAGCGAGAAGAGACGAACTAGGACCAGGATTATCGAGCTGGTTGTCGGGAAGGACTTCCTTCACTGCTTCTTCCAAGCAGCCCGACCACCACTTCGCATCGATGTCGTCGTCCTGATTCCCACGCCAGCCAGGAGGAATGGAGTGAGTTTGCATCACTTGTTGGCCCAGTTCGTTCACGTTGAACTGAACTGCCTCTCCGACTTGCTCCTGGCAGAGCCGGACTCCCTCCTTGAAGTAAGTTACAGCCATGGGAGCTGCCTTCGACAAGAAAAGGACAGAGTCCCAAAGACGAGCTATAAGCCTTTCTCGGAAAGACTCCGATATCAGCTCCATCTCGGGGCTCCGAGCGAACTGGTAAAAGCCATTTTGATACATGACTTCTCCGAATTCAGCTCGGGAACTCTCTGCCTCCTCGAGGATCTCGGCCTGCGCGTCCGAGAGAGCAGTTTGCTGCTCCATGGCGAACTTCTCCTTGGCCAGTAGCAGTTCTTCTTTCTTGGCCACCTCGGAGCGAGCAAGTGCCAACTCCACCTCTCTCTCTCCCAGCTGGGCAGACAGGTTTTCGGCTTTGCCGGCATGTTCGCTCAAATCGCTCTCCAGGGTCTGGTTCTCCTGGAGAGTGTTCCTTAGCCTATCTCGACGGTGGAAGGCTTTTTGGCCCATGGCTTCGAAGTATTTGACCGCGTTCGACATCCGAGAGATGTTCACCTTGAACTCTTTAATCTCGCGGTCTTCCTCCTCTGACGCCGCCCCCTTGCTCGGAACGATCGCCCTCTCCTGGTCGGGCTCGGCCTCAGTTCGCTTAGCCTCAGTTGAGGTGCCTTCCTCAGTTCGCTGTTTTTTGGAGGGTGCCTTCTTCTGTGAACTGGGGGGCGCCTTTTTCTTCCGCCGAAGAGGAGTTTCTTCGGTCATCTCAGCACGAGCTGCTGATGGCGAAACGGAGGTGCGAGCACCGGCATCCTCGGCCGAGTTAGGGCTGACCCGCGGCACCAGTTCGCTTAGGCACCTTTCTTCCTTCTCACGGAAGGCCACCGCTTGCCGGCTGTTCACTGCCTCATCTGCCGAGGAAAAAGTAAGCCTCTGGGACTGCGGAACTGCGGAGTCGAGGATGAAGAACTTATTCATCTCTTTATCTGCAACACAAAACATGTGGTCAGTATATGCACAGTTCGATAAGTTTGAAAAAAGATAGCGAGATATGAAGGGAAATTTTTAAGCAACCTAAATCGAACTGACGAGGGACTGGAGTGTTTGGATAAAACCCCCAGAAAGCTAACAATCGTTCGCATGAACTCATGCGAACTATGTCGAACTGCCCTCTCCGAAAAAGCCTATCCAAAGACGCGAGTTCGAAGTCTCTGGGAGGAGCAGGCTCGGTTTGGTTCGAACTCTCGGCCCAAGGGATGGTTCGGAAAGACTTATTTGCGGGGGTACGAACAAAAAAATAATACTTTTCCCAGGAGCTGATTTTATCATCTCCTGGGGATAAAAATAGAGCCCGTTTATTTCCGCTTCGGGGGCTCAGATAGAAGCGGAAGGGATTTGTGTGTTTGAGTACAAAACAGGAACGGAATCGATCGAAAGTCGGCTCGACCCCCATCCACTTGCACACCATATAAAATGCTACGATGTAGCTTATGGAGTTCGGGTACAACTGGTTGGGGCAGACTCCAAATGCCAAACCGATCTCGAAAAAGAAAGGATGGATAGGAGGGACTAAACCTACAGTCACATGTCTCAGAAACCATGTGTGGCAGCCAGCGGGAGCCCGATGAGGACGCTCATCAAGGCTGGAATAACTATAGAATAGCCCGCTGCTGCCATGAGCGAACTAAGGAGAACGGTGTGGGTTTGAGTGGTTTTAGTAGCAGAGAAAACGTTATTTATTGTTTTCTTGCGAGATCGTTTAGGGGAAGAAGAAGCCATTTCAGAAATATAATCGAAGAAGAAAGAAAGAAGCGAAAGGGTACCTGGGTTTGTTTCTGAAAACTTTAGAAATCTCAAAGAGGAAGGATTCTCGCTTAGAAAAGAGAAGTGAGTTGTTGCAGAAGAATCTTTATGAAGATGAAGAGGGGGTATATATAGGGGGAAGTTCTTGGTTTTGGGGGGAAAACCGAAAGGTCGCGAGATCTCAGCCGTTGGATGCAGCATGATCCGACGGCGAACATGAAAAGACACATTACAGCAGCGGAGATAATCTCAGCCGTTGGATGCAGTTCGATCCAACGGCGAAGACGAAGAGGTGCCTAGGGATTGATAAAAACTAACAAGTTAAATCTTGGCCGTCCAGATGCAGTTCGATCCGACGGCGAAGGCGAAGAGGCGCCTCGGGATGGAGGAAAACATAGCAGGCAGATGATTGATGGGACGCGATGCTTCTCGAAGAAGCATTGTAATTGGCAACAGCGCGAACTGTGCCAGTGCGTGAACGCACGCACTCCGGAAGGGGGGAGTACTGATATGGTCGAACTGACCACATTCGAACTATCTTACAGAACTGATCGACTTTAAAGATAATTAATGCAAACAGGACAGAGAATCAGGAAGAACAGCTTGGCCGAACAAAGCAAGTCAAGCGAACTGATAAGCTTCACAGGCCAGAATAACGAACTGTAAGGCGAAAGGTCGAACTAGATACAGACGAACTAATTCAAATCCAAAATAACTGCCACGATCGCGGGAATATCGCCCACTTCCCACCTTTTTAGGAAGAATCCTAACTGCCACGTTTTCAGGGAGTATTTATAGAACTTAATCTTTCTATTTCACACACAATCACAATTTTTTACAACAATTACTAAGCAAAAGAGCAAGAGCAATATTTTTCCAGATTACTGACTTGAGCGTCGGAGTCCCTTCACCGGGAAAAACTCCCGGTGTTCTTTGTTTTGCAGATCTTTTCGGTCGGAAACTTCCAATCGACATCGGAGAATTCCAATCGGTATCGGAAGAGCAGAAGATTGAAGTTAGGACCAATCATGATTTCACCAGTTTTCTGCTTCTAATTTATAATACCGTGGAACATTTGGGTTGCATCATGTTCCTTGTACAACTACATTGCTTCATCAATAGACCCAGCAGACAGATTACTCGACAAAGATAGACTCTCCGGGGCACGAAGTTCTCTGCTGATTAAATCAAATCATTTCAAAACAGGAATTTCAACAACACTAACCCAGATAGAATCACACTTTTGAATGCTAAATTAAACAGGCAAATTAGCGGCTAAAACCCCTCAAAACTACAAATTCACCAAGTAAACAAATTACGAAGAATCACCTTGGTGAGTTCAGCTGATCTATCGGTGTCGTCAGTTTTCAGCAGCGCGGAAGCCTCCCTGAAACGAATTGAACGGAAAAGAAAAGGCTAATTGAGCAGTAGGGATATAAACGAGCCGAACCGAGCCGAACAGTACTGGGCTCGAGTTTGGCTCATTCGAGTTCGGTTCGGGTTCGAGTTCGGCTCGAGTTCGGTTCGAGCCTTAGGAATGAAGCTCGAGCTCGGCTCGTTTGAAAAATATTGGGCTCGGTATTCGTTCGAGTTCGGCTCGGATAAGGCTCGTTAATAGAACAAACGAGCCCAGTTCGAGTTCGGCTCGATAAAAGCTCGAAAGAGTTCGGTTACAAGCTCGAATTCGAGCTTGATTGTTCGAGCTCGAGCTCGAGTTCGAGTTCGGGCTCGAGTTCGTTAACACTAATTTTGGCCTCCATTTCAAGATTTAACTAGAAAATAAACATAATAACACATACAAATTTCATAATTCAACAATGACGTACAAAAACAATTAAAATAGTCAAATTTCAAGTTAATATAATATTCTAAATATTAAATTTCTCGATCTTTGGTCCTTGACGACAAATACAAATGTTCAACTGTCACCTACAATGTTCAAGACAATAAATTATTAAAATTAGAGATGTTAACAACTAAAAAAAACATAAAACAAATAAAGTTTAGATAATATGCTATTTTTTTTAAGAAATATATAATTTATCTTTGTTAATAAGTTGATATGTTAATATAAGAATGTAAAATGTATAATTATAACTCTAAATTAATTCTTATTGATGATAAATATAAAAATGTAAAGTAACTAATTATAAATATGTTTTATGATTAAACTATAAAGTTTAGATAATATGTTTAATGTTTTTTAAGAAATATATAATTTATCTTTGTTAATAAGTTGATATGTTAATATAAGAATGTAAAATGTATAATTATAACTCTAAAATTCTTATTGATGATAAATATAAAAATGTAAAATATCTAATTATAAATATGTTTTATGATTAAACTATAAATTTTAGATAATATGTTTAATGTTTTTTAAGAAATATGTAATTTATCTTTGTTTATAAGTTGATATGTTAATATAAGAATGTAAAATGTATAATTATAACTCTAAAATTCTTATTGATGATAAATATAAAAATGTAAAATATAATATTATAAATATGTTTTATGATTAAACTATAAATTTTAGATAATATGTTTAATGTTTTTTAAGAAATATGTAATTTATCTTTGTTTATAAGTTGATATGTTAATATAAGAATGTAAAATGTATAATTATAATTCTAAAATTCTTATTGATGATAAATATAAAAATGTAAAATATCTAATTACAGATATGTTTTGTGATTAAATTATAAATTTTAGATAATATGTTATATTTTTCAAGAAGTATATAATTTATCTCATTCGCAAAATCATTACAAGACTCGTGATATGTTAATATAAGAATGTAAAATGTATAATTGTAACACTAAAATTCTTACTGATGATAAATACAAAAAACATAAAATATCTAATTATTGATATGTTTTATGTTTAAAGTTAACAATATATAACCAATTATCTACTTAGTTTGTTCGAAAACTATATAGCACATTCGAGAGTTACGTTTAGATATATATGTGTGTGTGTGTGTGTGTGCGGGCACGCGTGTGTACACGTATATATCTGTGTGGATTTTAAATCCCATAATATTATATTAAAGAATCTAAACTCTAATTAATATCTCTATTTTTTATTATTTTAAAATCTTAAATTTAAAATTTTAAAAATGCTAATTGTGCAGATATTGATAATTAATACATATTTTATTTTAAAAATTGCTAATTGTGCATTATATCTTTTATATAAAGATAATATATACTCACTAAATTGTATCATTAATAATTTAATATCAAAATTTTAAAGATATTCAAATGACAATACAATTAATATATTAGAAATAATTAAATTGTATTCAATTTTATTAGTTAGTATGTTTATAAAATGAATATGTTTAATTTAATCATGTAATATTTGTGTTAAGAATTTTTTAATTTATATATATATTTGTTTAAATTTTAAACTCTAATACTATTATAAAATATATAAATAAACTAGCCCGCAAACACTAAACGAATATGTTAACGAACTCTTCACGAACCTAACGAACATGTTCGCGAACCTGCTTAACGAACCTGTTCGCGAACAGGCTCGTTAGGCAGGCTCGCGAACGGGTTCGTCAGACAGGCTCGCGAACATGTTCGCGAACCTGTTTACGAACATGTTCGTTAAGCAGGCTCACGAACATGTTCGCGAACAGGTTCGTTAAGCAGGCTCGCGAACAGGTTCGCGAACATGTTCGCGAGCCTGCTTAACGAACCTGTTCGCGAGCTTTCGAATCAAACATGCCCAGGCTCGAGTTCGGCTCGTTAAGTATTCGAGCTCGAAATTCGGGCTCGAGTTCGGCTCGTTAAGCTTCACAAACGAACTCGAACGAATATTTATCGAGCCGAGCCGCGAATAGTTCGCGAACGGCTTGGTTCATTTACATCCCTTGAGCAGAGCAGATAGAATTTATGAATAGTATGCACAAAGAAAGATTGAAAGCCTCGACGAGCAGATCATCAACAATATTCTTAAGGTACTAAGTTTGATGTTAAAGCTTGGTATTATATATATATATTCTTCAGGTATCATGTGTATACTCTTAATGTATTATACTTTATTCAGTAATAGGTATTACACATATACTCTTAAGGGGTATCATGTGTATATTCTTAAGGTATTACTTGCTTATACATTAAAGGTATCAGTTTTGTTATTTTGTGTGTAAGTAATACATTATGAAAATACATGTGACACCTGAAGGGTATATATATAACACCATGTGGTGGTCAAGTTGGGGGAACCGTTCCCCGGGACACACAAGTGTCACTCATGTATATATACACATATATATATATATTTGGTCGTATAAACCTTATTGGTAAATTAAATGTTTTCTTAAATTAGAATATTTTTCTTGGACAATAATAATTAAACAATTATCCATGCGTATGAAAAAAATAACTACTTTGTTTTTTAATCGTCTACGTAAATTACAATTCAAATATTTCTATTATAATATAGTTGTAGATTCTAAATTATATTTTTTTAGAACTTAATGATGATATACTTAACATTAATTTATAATATATACATAATTATATATATGGATATCATAAATGCAGTTAAAATATATGGTGACGCTTTATAGAATTTGTCCTCTCTCTTCTATTCACTTTAGATTATTAAAACATGCAAACACACATACATGCATATATGAAGATATATTAGTTTTAATTTTGGAAGTTTCGGTAGTATATTCACTTTAACGGAGATAAAAGAATAAAAACAATTTTGACATTACATTCATTGTTATATTAGAATTCTAGAAAATGTTATATCATTGACAACTTCAGCAATTTGTGACATACAATTCATACAAAATCGAAGCCTTATACACTCAATCTGCTTACTTACAGAATATCTCAAGTATTCGATATTATTGTACCTACATTATAATTTTTATTTTATTTTCTAGGCATCATAGCCAATAACGTATGTGATACATAATACCATTATGATTAATAACTTCTTCAAAATTAATGAAAAATTAAATATACATAGAGAGATACTATATTAAAACTAATGCATAGATCATCTTCAAAGAACTTTATTTATAATGTTATGATTTTTTTTCTTTACAAGTTAGGCATACGCTATATTGTGATTATTAAGTTGAATTGAACCTAACTTTAATATTTTTATGTAATGTGTCGTCGTGATAATATGAAGAACTTGTATTTTATATCATTTTCATAATTCAAAATTTGTATGGATTATATTAGTTATCATTCTATGGGTTTTAGTAATATAAGCACATTAATGATTAATTAATAAATTTAATTTCAATATTACATCTACAATTATTTTTTATCTTATGCAAGATATATTATTAACACTATAACCATGTTGAAAATGTTGAATTCATAAAACTAAAGTTATTTTGCTCTCAAATTTCCAAAGGTACAACACAAAATCTCTATTATATTGTTCGATTTTATTGGTCTACATTATACATTTTGTGTTAATTTTTTAGATATTATAACATAATTGAATAAAACATAATACATATTATTATAATGTATCCATACTACTACATCTATATATACATATCCATATAATAACAAAATCATTTCTAATTTCCCTACGGACTTTTATTTCTGGCAAATTCAATGCATAAGATTAAAAATATATATAGATCATATAAACAATTGTAAATATCCATTCCAATAACTAATTATTTATAATATTTAATTTAAAAATTGATGTTTTGATTTTTCAAATTTCTATAAGAAAAGGACCTAAACTTTTGAAAACATGATTTTATATGAATTTTAAATTTCACTTTAAATCATGTTTGTTTTAAATTAAATTATCATTTTTACTAAATTTATGGAGACATGCATCACACCGGTACCATTTGCGATTGAAATATTATCAACA
This sequence comes from Scutellaria baicalensis, assembly GCA_005771605.1. Classification (NCBI taxonomy): domain Eukaryota; kingdom Viridiplantae; phylum Streptophyta; class Magnoliopsida; order Lamiales; family Lamiaceae; genus Scutellaria; species Scutellaria baicalensis. Next base: position 8,602,606 of record CM016725.1, on the reverse strand, counting down.
ACATTAGTTTTTTTCATAAAAATTAACATTTCTCACATATACTCAACATTTAAATGTTATGAAATGCATCACACACGTGTAATAAATTTGTCGAAGTCTCCAATAAGTTTATTACCTTTTATATCAAACATTTTCATATTAAAATATATAAATTGTAAAATTTCTTTTCGCCGTGCGATGCTAGTTAATTGAAAATATGAAGAGCTAATGCGCGGAAACAAACAGTATATCATCCTTGAATCACTTAATTAATATCATGTAAATATAATCTTTTGTCCTAGATACTATATTTATAAATGCATATATTTTATGAAATAATTATTCTGGAGTTAGGCATAAATAAATGAGTTGTAACGTGACTTAATTTTTTTAGAATAATCTAGTCATGTAAGTAAGATATTATCATGATTATTATATTTATGTGTAGTTTTTAATTTTTTCTCACATCTCTATTTATGTGGTCATATCCAAGCATAGAAGTTCCCAATTACTTTGTTAATGTCAAGAAAACAAGAGTGTTCATCTATCAAAATGGCTCATCTACGTGTATTCATTTTCGTTGTGATGTTGATGATCATCAATCTCTCATCTAATGGTGCAGTTCGTCTGCTAGGAGAGTCAAGCTCTTCTAGAGCTGGCGTTCTCGGAGATGAAAAAATAGATCCCACACTTCTTTGTTCCCTTGCAGGGGGTGGACTTTGTGAACAACTAGTTTCGAGTGAGAGCTTATTTTCTATACCAAATGATGTCAATCAACAATCTTCGAGTAAGATAGCTGAAACCAAGAATTCAGGCACTGGCAGTGCTAGTGATCTCAAAGATGAAAAAATAGATCCAACACTTCTTTGTTCTCTAGCAGGTGGTGGACTTTGTGAACAGTTAACTTCGAAATCAAACATCATGACTGATAACAGTGAACTTGGTGAAGAAAAAACACCCTGAGTTGTTATATGCTCCATAGTGGGTGGATCTTAGCATAACGTAGCTTTGAAATTGTGACATTCACTTTTTCTTAATCCAAAAATAAATAAGGACTTACACATGGTTGGACATAGTCATCTTATAAAATGAAAGATGTCGATAGATGAGGTATTTGTTCCCTTAAGCACGATTAAATAATAGTCCTTAATAATAAGACTTTGTAATAATAAGAACAATTGGAGAAGTGTGGTACTTATGTGAATGTTTTGAGCATAACTACTTTCTATTTTGAGTTTTTTTTTTTTCAATTTCCCATTTTTTACTCATGTGGAAATTTTTTTTAGTGAAGTATAAACTAATTATATATGATTTCATAAAGAGGGTAACTAAATACAATAGAGTTCAATATTCAGTATTAAAGATTTAAAACAAATTATGGTATAGTATTTTTTTTTTTCAATTACCTACAATACATAAACGTTATTGAAACACGAATTGCATACTATGACATTAAGAAACAAAATTTTTGCATATTACTTACATTTTATATATTATTAATATATATTCTTCGAATGAGTGAAGAATGTTTTGGAAATGAAAATATACAATTTAGCTAATTTAGTTACATTGCAATATATTTGTACATATAAGTCTTATCCAAAAGATTACACTCGATTGTACTGAAATCCTATAACTGTATGAGATTACAAAATTATTTATTTACCGTTACCTCTTTAAGGATTTATTATACAGGTTTCATGACAATTCAATGTTGTCCAACTGTTTGAATTATCTAAAGTGTTATTAAAAATATAACGTATTAATAATCAACAAATACTTGACATATAAAACATATAAGAACAGTAATTATTAGGCTTAAGATTTTTTAAGAAAACTATACATATAATGTGAATTAAATATTAAACATGATTTCATTATTATAAATAGTCAACTGAAGAATCAAGTTTGATAAACCAATCAATTTATAGTAGTTTTAAGGGAAACCGTGAACAAGATTTTCTTACCTTTGTGTTTTATGTTAATAATATTTTATATAGAAACATCTTGCTTATATAATGATATATTTGTTTTTTTTTTTATATAACTCTTCTTGTAATTGTAATTAAATGAATTAAACGAATATGTATACACTACAAGAAATCACATCTTTCATAACGAATTTTTTTGCAACGCATGAAATTTTGTCACACTTTCTTAATTAATGGGGACGAGTTCCATTTTTGTCATTATTATATGTATTTTCATGACATCATATACTTTTGTCATCATTAATTGTTGTTGTCATCACTAATTTACATATGTTATGACGATTATCTAATATTCGTCACAACATCCATATAAGGTTGAATTTCCCACAAAAAATATGGTGGTGGGTATTTCAATGACAAATTTTATTGCATTTAGTGACAATATTTACCGTCAGAAGTTTATTAAATTTCTTGACATTGAAAAATTTCGTCATGTATAATTTAAAAAATATATCGACACTTTTGATTCGTCACCAATATTCATATTTCACGATGATATATATCAACTCTTCTTCATTTGGAGGTATGTTTTTTTTTTTATCATAACAAGATATTACATTGTCATTAATTAATTGAATGAAAAACTGATGAAGTTGTTTCGTCATTAATTAAATGCTGGTGACAATTTATTTCATTATAATAATTTGTCACCTCTGTATCAACGTTATTTTTATTTTATAGATATGAATTCTTTACTAATTAGCTTATATGTCAATTTTATGTTATAAGATGTAAATTTCATATTTTAATTTGATAATTACACACATATATATTATATATAATATTATATTAATTAAAAAGGCCTGAAATTAATAATTACACATATATTATATATAATATGTATATAAACTAAGTCCTGAAATTACTAATTACATATATATATTATATATAACTAGTATTTCACCCGTGCGTTGCACGGAATAAAAATATTTTAAAAATATAATTATTTAGTTTGATATGTTGAAAATATTTTATTTTTAATAATTAAATTGTGGTTCATAAAAATATTTGAATCAAATTGAATGAAAAATGTAATTTGTAATATTAAACATAATTTAAGACTATTTCTACTGAATATTATAGAAGCAAAAATGTAAAACAATTTATAGAATAAATTTAAATTCATAAATTACAAATTTTGAAAAACTTCTATATATACAACGTTTGTAGTGGTGCCTCTTTCTTTAGCTTCCTTATCACATATTAAAATCTTCAATCTAGCACGACTGATTACTCTAGAAACAGCAACATATAATTGGCCGTGACTAAAAATCAGTTTCTTTAGGAAAGGACCAACATGGGAAAGAGATTGTCCTTGACTTTTGTTAATCGTCATTACATATGAAACGATCAAAGGAAACTGCCTTCTTTTAAACTTGAAAGGTAATCTCTTATCAAAAGGAGTCAAGGACATTCTAGGTATTAAAACCTTCCCACCAGCATTTGATCCACATAGAATTTTTGCTTCAATAACATGACATCCAAGTCTTGTAATCACCAATCGTGTGCCATTGCATAATCCTAGTGTTTGATCCATATTCCTCAACAACATAACAGGAGTTCCAACTTTCAGGACCAACTCATGGTTAGGAACACCAGAACATGTAAGTGCAGTAAGAAATTCTGGAGTGTGAACATCCTGCTGTAAGTCAACATTCGAGTTTGATTTGCACATACTGTCGGAACTAAGATAAGTCTTCAGTTCCCTAGAATGCAATTTTGTCATGTACTCATTTACTGCCTCAACAACATCCAGAGTTGGAGCAAGTATTGCTCTATCATGTAAATAACTTGAGTCGTCATTTGATTTTCCGAATTGTGGATATGTACTCTGAACAATCGATGCCATTGGATCATCACTTGGCTCAATCAAAATGTCATTTGAAATTGTAATATCAACTTCTCCATCATTTGAACCTCTAATTTTACCGTCACCTATACTTGCAACCCATTCAGAATTTTTTTTAAGTTTGTCACTCTCAACATCAGAAAGACCATTATAAAGTCTCATATTCTTCGTCAATCTAAGTACCTTGCAATACTTCCAAAGATAAGAAGAATTTATAGTTGCATGAACTATATCTTGTCTGCTTCCTTTTGGTATTACTGGCAAAATTTGGCGAAAATCTACGCCCACTACAATAGTTTTACCTCCAAAAGGTCTGTCAGAACTCATATGTTTGGTAAACCATAATATTTCTCGCAAACTTCTATCCAATGTCTCAAAACAGTGCTTATGAGTCATAGGAGCTTCATCCCAAATTATAAGTTTGCACCTGATAATTAATCCAGCAAGAAGACTATTTTGTTTAATATTGCATGTTGAATCTTCATTGATATTTATTGATATTGCAAATCGAGAATGAGTTGTTCTTCCACCTGGTAAAAGAAGTGACGCTATACCACTTGATGCAACATTAAGTACAATATCGTCTCTCATCCTTATTGCTACAGAAAGTGTCTTCCAAACATATGTCTTACTGGTACCCCCAGGACCATAAACAAAAAAACATTCCACCCTTATTTGAATTCACTGCGTCAAGTACCGTAGTATAGATGTGACGTTGTTCAATCATGAATTTCCCCAAAAGGATGTCATGCTCTATTGACAGTGCTTCTGAAGTTCATCGTTTATCAATTTGTTTTGAAAACGAAGATCTTGATTAATATTTGGAATTGTCATTGATTTATAATCATGTAAACTCTTTCCCCGACTTTGCAATAACTTTTTCAGTTCAACCAAAGTTAAATTCTTTATTTCAGCTTCACTCAATATCAAATCTGAAAAATCATAAATATATGTAAATAATTTTTGAACTAAATTTATGGTTCTTATTAAAAAAAGTTTTTATTACTTAGCAATGATCATAAAAATATAAAATAATTGTAACATAAATCTTTTAAACCATAACTCAATTTTGCAATATAGTTCTTTGATTGTATAATATATCATCTGAAAGATATGACCAACATGCATCCCATACCTATTCTGGACGACTTAAAGTATCCGATGATATTAAAGTGACAAACAAACTTCTCAATGATTTTGCAGATGCCCAAAAACTCGACTAAATTATTCCATCAATAAATTCTTTATCATCTTCCAACAGACCCAAAGCATAACACACATCACGATAAGATTTATAATGATGTCCGTTTATAAACTTCAAATCATTGTAACATTTTGCTCCACGGACTACATTGAGAAGACATCGAACATAATACGAATCACCGGATCCGGGAGGAACATAATTAATACGTCCTAATGCAAATCCCTTTTGTCGAGGAACCCATTCTCTACGGGATGACTTCCAAACAAACTTTTGTGGGAATTCAGCATAAGTTAAGTTTTGAGCATGCAGATATTTTTTATTTGCTTCGAACCAAGCCAGAAACATGCTTTGATTAACTGCCGGTCGATCAATAACAACATCTAGGGGCTCATGATCTGAGAAAAAGACATTTTGTTCATCTAGAAGATGAAAATTCAACCTTTCAACTGGAATATCTCTATATTGTATTTCATATGCCAATGTCCTCCAAGCAGCCTCAATGGATGATATATAACGACAATCATAATATAACTCAATCTCATCAACAATCTTCCCAACTTGATCATCTTTTGCACTATCATAGAATGTTGTTGTAACACGATCATGACCTTTATTTACATACTTAAACAAATACTTTATTGACCGAAATTAGTTGCACCATTCAACATTGATGTGTGCTCCATATTTGAGCAATAGAAATCTGTTATGTGGTACCACAAATCTGTTATCCATAGGAACACCCAATTTCATAACGATTTTGCCATCATCTCTACGTCTATAAACTGGATATCCATCATTATCAACATATGTACTATTTGTGAACTACTTGGTAAATGCTTCGTACATCTACCCTTGACCATGCATGGTGAATTTTTCCGAACTTGACCGCAGGGTCCATGAATCATAAAATCACATACGACTGAAAAGTAAGATGGATCTGACTTTTCATCTGGAATTTCAGCCGAAATGATTTTATCTATGTCATTTGGCATTGGATATTTGTCCCCCTTGGATAGGAATAGCAGAATATGTGCGTGAGGAAATCCACGTTTTTTAAATTCTACAGTATAAATCACTGTAATTGAGAAAATAAAAAATAAAATGAAGAACTGAATAACTAAGTGCTAAATATAAATAAGTATACATTTTATATATAAATACATGAAATTTTAAATTTTAAATTTTGAATTCATATAAAAATTTAGAAAATATACCTGCCACAACATTCCCAAATATCTTGTTACGACGAAGATCTTTGACCAAAGCATCCAATTTGATCTTGAAAACTCTTGCAACTGTATTTGATCTATCCTCGGGTTTAAGATTTCTTTTTTGAGTAAAACGAACTATTCTGGCCATTTGGGATTACATGTGAAAGTTATAAATAAATCTGGATATCAAGCTCATTTACATATAGCCATTGCATCTTGATAGTTCTGTATCTTATTACGTGGTCCTCCAGCAAATGTAGGTGGCAATAAAATTCGTTTGCCCTGAGTACACGGATTTGTCTCACCACGTAACAATGCTTCATTGAGACCCTTATACATTTCACATCGCAACTGTTTTTGATGTGTACTTATATACAATAATCTAAATGATTCAATCATTGTATAAGCATCCACAACAAACTGTTGAAAAAGTCATCTACTAAATAAAATAATAAAAACTTCTTCACTCCTTTCATGTATTCTGTAAGCAAAGAATTCTCTTATGCTTACTTTTTTCCTTCCTCGTGTTTAAGAAGATGCTCTTTTTGAAAATGAGATGTCTTCCTGATATCCATCTTCCCCATATGGAAATAGTAGTGGATATTGTAGACCGAGATACGAAGCGTTCAACTCATTTATACGCTTAAGTTGTCTAGTTTGTGTTTCCACAATTATATCTCTCTCACCCAAATTTTCATCCAAATCACCTACAATGATGGCAGCGATTTCAGAGACAGTGGGCAGATTGTACATTCTTGCATCTCCTTCTCTTTTGCCACAAAGTTTTAATCTCACATTTGAACAATGTTGTTGGTGTAGTTTTTCTCCAGCCATTTTGAATGACTTCACCAAAACATTATTTTCATCCAAAAGGAACTTCAATTCGGACACAATTTCAGAATGAAAGTTATTAATCTCATCATGTTGTCTGTCATATAAGAAAAGAAATTAATTTAATATAAAGTACAAAGTTGATTATAATTGTATTAATTTGTAGATAATATCAAAATAACATATTTATAAAAATAAAAATACCTGACGGACTTTAATCTATTTGCAACTTCATTGTTTGTATCATAAATATATAGTTGAGCAAACTTTGATACTGAACCTTCAACAGGGACCAAACTACTAATCAAATGATAATTTTGACCATGCAATTGGAATACCGGAGGAGAATTTCCTGTATTCAAACTGGAATCGATCTTTCCTCCCATAGATGTAAAACAAAACATATTGTTATATGATATAATATTCTCAAGAAAGTGTTTACTCTTTTTATGTGTACCAAAAAATAAATCATATAACAATTCTGGAGGTCTCCTCGTTTGTGGAAGTTCAATTTTCCCGTGCATGCAACATCCAGAATACTTTGGGTTCCTGGTAGGTACGTTGGATTGTAGTCTCTCCTCGTACCAAAATATGGCAAAACAATACATACATTGATATGTAGGATTACCCATATCCCAATATTCTGTATGAAAAAGTGTAAATTAATAAAAAAAAATGTAGAAAGTAAATAAGTACACCACAATTAATAAATAGTTATATCATAGGGATTAAGAATTTATTTCTACACATAACATAACAAAATTTAAATAATCAGAAAATCTAGAATAATATAAAACTTACGATAAACTTCACTTGAATTGTTTGCTGTGAATGTATTGCTTGAAGAAGTCCCTGTATTGATCTCATCTGATAAATCATCAATGACTGATTGATTTGCATAAATTAGATGAGGTCAAATTAGTATGAATTGTTGATCCATCCAAATTTATAATTGATTTTCGCCTTTTGGATATGGAGCAACCTGATGCAAAAATAAAATTAATATTAGTTACAAATTTAAAGTACATCAAATTTATTTTGATAAAAACAATGCAGATAATGTAAATTGATTGTAACAAATATATTTAATATTCTAACTCCAATATAGCTACAAATATGCAATTAGTATGTATGCAGTTTAAAATATAATATCATGCTACATAATGATAAATAAATAAATATATATATATATATATTATTTCATCAATCAGTTAAGATTTTATAGCATCAATTTTAACCAAACAAAATATTAAAATAACTTTATGCAAAAAAATTATGTAATTACTATTAAGTAATTTAGTAAACATAATGGAATATATTGATACACCAATTTAGTAATCAATTGGCTAATTAGTAATCAATTAACAGTATATCATGTGTAAGCCAATCAATTAACCGTATTTAATTAATTAATTGCATATGAGTTATCTAATCTAATGAAATCATTTAATTTTTTTCTATATCATATGTATAATTACCATATATTTCAATTTTCATATTTAGAATTATCTAATTGTATATAGAGAATGTACAATAGAAATCAATAAAAATATAAATGAAAAGATTTATATTGATTCTTTTTTCATAATAATATCTAATGATAATTGTATCACATTAAAATGTATCACATAGAATTGTCGACCTTATCTATATATGGTAATTATCTCCATAGAATTAGTGTTTTATTTAAGCATACAATATATAATTACGTAATTACCATATATGATATGTATAATTACCATATATTTTAATTTTCATATTTAGAAATATCTAATTGTATGTAGAGAATGTATAATAGAAATCAATAAAAATATAAATGAAAAGATTTATATTGATTATTATTTTTTTTCATAAAAAATATCTAATGATAATTGTATCCATAGAAATGTATCACATAGAATTGTTGACCTTATCTATATATGGTAATTATCTCCATAGAATTAGTGTTTTATTTAAGCATACAATATATAATTACGTAATTACTATTAAGTAATTTAGTAAGCATAATGGATTATATTGATACACCAATTTATTAATCAATTTGCTAATTAGTAATCAATTAACCGTATAGCATGTGTAAGCCAATCAATTAACCGTAATTAATTAATTAATTGCATATGAGTTATCTAATCTAATGAAATCATTTAATTTTTTTCTATATGATATGTATAATTACCATATATTTCACCTTATGTATATAATATTTTAGCAAACTTTAAATGCACAGATATAAATTTATCACATAGAATTTATATAACATAATAATTATAATTATAATTATAATTAATAATTATTGAGATCTAGACATGGAAATATTAAACAAACTTAAAGATAATTAGATCATGTAATTATAATTAACTACTACATATAATTTCCTTATATATAAATATATTAAATATGACTTATATTTATTAAATAAAATAAAAAAAACATTTCCTAATTTGGCAATGTAGTTTTGGCGGGAAAATCTTGCTATTACTTTTTTTTAGAAACCATTGTGTTTTTATATATATAAAGATATGTATAGAAATTCTTAAATAAGTTAGAAGAAAAGAAAAGCTGAGACTCGAACCCAGGCCCATTTCGTTATTGAAAAATCGCTTGGGCAGCAAACCTGATTTGATTAAACCTTGCAATATTATAATAATATAATTATATTATCAGCTGAGAAATCCCCAAATTTAATTAGTGATATATAATCTATATTGTTTTAGGGATTCGCAACAAATGAAATATGATAAATAAGTGTCACAAAATTTGTGACGGGACATTAAATAATTGTCATGAAATATTGTTGTGACAAATTTTTGTGTTAACATAAATATATATGTGTGACAAATAAATAGTCACCAAATATATATTTTTTTTAATGACAAACTATATAGCCACTACTTTTTTTTTTTTGTGACGATTATTATGGTTGTCACTACATGTGGTTTTATTCATGAGAAAACATGTCGTAGACGATGTTTGTGATTTAGTGACACTAAAAACTTTGTTATTGAAAGTTAGGTTCTTTAGTGACGCATATTGATATCATTATCAAATTTTAATTTAATGACATTTCATAATTCGTCATTACAAAATAATTATTTTATGGCAAATTCTATCAAATATGACAAATTAGATCAACTGATTATAATGACGGAAGTGTCACTTATATTGTTAAAAAATTAGTACTTGTCACCAAAATTAGTGTTTTAGTGACAAAATATATCTTCGTCGTTTAAAGTTTCATTTTTTAATGATGAAATGTAATAGTAGGTGACAAAAATTGATCACAGAAGCGACGTGTTACACGTTGCTAAAAATAAGATAATTAGTGACAATTACTTGTTTCGTCATGAAATATTCAATATTTTGTGACAAATTTTAAAATTGTTGTATATACATTTTGCCACGCACATACTATGACGATCATTGCGACGTTGAAATTTTGTCACCAAATATTTTTTGTGACGAAATATGATTTTTATGTGACGAAGTTTGTCGTCGTGTTTAATGAAATTTCCTGTAGTGATATCTATATATATGGTGTTCTATTGGAATATCTTGATAATTTTATGGTTTGTTTAGAATATATTATTTTCTTAGCCTCTAATAACATAGTACACATATATGTCAAAACTTTCCATGTCCATGAAGTGTGTATATATATACACGTATATATAAAATAAAACTTATATATATTCTTTAGGTGTCACGTCTATACTCTTAAGGACTACGTTTCATGTTAAAGCTTGGTATTAGATATATATTCTTCAGGTATCACGTGTATATTCTTAAGATATTATATTCTATTCAGTGATAGGTATTAGACATATACACTTAAGGGGTATCATGTGTATATCCTTATGGTATTACTTGCTTATACATTAAAGGTATCAATTTTGTAATTTTGTGTGTAAGTAATACCTTATGAATATACATGTGACACCTGAAGTGTATATATGTAACACCATGTGGTGGTCAAGTTGGGGCACCGTTCCCTGGGGCACACAAGTGTCACTCGTATATATACACATATATATATATATATATTTGGTCGTATAAACCTTATTGGTAAATTAAATGCTTTCTTAAATTATAATATTTTTCTTGGACAATAATAATTACACAATTATCCATGCGTATGAAAAAAATAACTACTTTGTTTTTTAATCGTCTACGTAAATTACAATTCAAATATTTATATTATAATATAGTTGTAGATTCTAAATTATATTTTTTGGAACTTAATGATGATATTACTTAACATTAATTTATAAAATATACATAACTATATATGCGGATATGATAATGCAGTTAAATATATGGTGAAGCTTTCTAGTCTTTGTTCTATATCTTCTATTCACTTTAGATTATTAAAACATGCAAACACACATACATGCATATATGAAGATATATTAGTTTTAATTTTGGAAGTTTCGGTAGTATATTCACTTTAATGGAGATAAAAGAATAAAAACAATTTTGACATTACATTCATTGTTATATTAGAATTCTAGAAAATGTTATATCATTGACAACTTCAGCAATTTGTGACATACAATTCGTACAAAATCGAAGCCTTATACACTCAATCTGCTTACTTACAGAATATCTCGAGTATTCGATATTATTGTACCTACATTATAATTTTTATTTTATTTTCTAGGCATCATAGCCAATAACGTATGTGATACATAATACCATTATGATTAATAACTTCTTCAAAATTAATGAAAATTAAATATACATAGAGAGATACTATATTAAAACTAATGCATAGATCATCTTCAAAGAACTTTATTTATAACGTTATGATTTTTTTTCTTTACAAGTTAGGCATACGCTATATTGTGATTATTAAGTTGAATTGAACCTAACTTTAATATTTTTATGTAATGTGTCGTCGTGATAATATGAAGAACTTGTATTTTATATCATTTTCATAATTCAAAATTTGTATGGATTATATTAGTTATCATTCTATGGGTTTTAGTAATATAAGCACATTAATGATTAATTAATAAATTTAATTTCAATATTACATCTACAATTATTTTTTATCTTATGCAAGATATATTATTAACACTATAACCATGTTGAAAATGTTGAATTCATAAAACTAAAGTTATTTTGCTCTCAAATTTCCAAAGGTACAACACAAAATCTCTATTATATTGTTCGATTTTATTGGTCTACATTATACATTTTGTGTTAATTTTTTAGATATTATAACATAATTGAATAAAACATAATACATATTATTATAATGTATCCATACTACTACATCTATATATACATATCCATATAATAACAAAATCATTTATAATTTCCCTACGGACTTTTATATCTGGCAAATTCAATGCATAAGATTAAAAATATATATAGATCATATAAACAATTGTAAATATCCATTCCAATAACTAATTATTTATAATATTTAATTTAAAAATTGATGTTTTGATTTTTTAAATTTCTATAAGAAAAGGACCTAAACTTTTGAAAACATGATTTTATATGAATTTTAAATTTCACTTTAAATCATGTTTGTTTTAAATTAAATTATCATTTTTACTAAATTTATGGAGACATGCATCACACCGGTACCATTTGCGATTGAAATATTATCAACAACATTAGTTTTTTTCATAAAAATTAACATTTCTCACATATACTCGACATTTAAATGTTATGAAATGCATCACACACGTGTAATAAATTTGTCGAAGTCTCCAATAAGTTTATTACCTTTTATATCAAACATTTTCATATTAAAATATATAAATTGTAAAATTTCTTTTCGCCGTGCGATGCTAGTTAATTGAAAATATGAAGAGCTAATGCGCGGAAACAAACAGTATATCATCCTTGAATCACTTAATTAATATCATGCAAATATAATCTTTTGTCCTAGATACTATATTTATAAATGCATATATTTTATGAAATAATTATTCATGAGTTAGGCATAAATAAATAAATGAGTTGTAACGTGACTTAATTTTTTTAGAATAATCTAGTCATGTAAGTAAGATATTATAATGATTATTATATTTATGTGTAGTTTTTATTTATTTCTCACATCTCTATTTATGTGGTCATATCCAAGCATAGAAGTTCCCAATTACTTTGTTAATGTCAAGAAAACAAGGGTGTTCATCTATCAAAATGGCTCATCTACGTGTATTCATTTTCGTTGTGATGTTGATGATCATCAATCTCTCATCTAATGGTGCAGTTCGTCTGCTAGGAGAGTCAAGCTCTTCTAGAGCTGGCGTTCTCGGAGATGAAAAAATAGATCCCACACTTCTTTGTTCCCTTGCAGGGGGTGGACTTTGTGAACAACTAGTTTCGAGTGAGAGCTTATTTTCTATACCAAATGATGTCAATCTACAATCTTCGAGTAAGATAGATGAAACCAAGAATTCAGGCACTGGCAGTGCTAGTGATCTCAAAGATGAAAAAATAGATCCAACACTTCTCTGTTCTCTAGCAGGTGGTGGACTATGTGAACAACTAGCTTCGAGTGAGAGCTTATCTTCTATATCAAATGATGTCAATCAACAATCTCCGAGTAAGATAGACGAAATCAAGAATTCAGACACTGACAGTGCTAGTGATCTCAATGATGAAAAAATAGATCCAACACTTCTTTGTTCTCTAGCAGGTGGTGGACTTTGTGAACAGTTAACTTCGAAATCAAACATCATGACTGATAACAGTGAACTTGGTGAAGAAAAAACACCCTGAGTTGTTATATGCTCCCTAGTGGGTGGATCTTAGCATAACGTAGCTTTGAAATTGTGACATTCACTTGTTCTTAATCCAAAAATAAATAAGGACTTACACATGGTTGGACGTAGTCATCTTATAAAATGAAAGATGTCGATAGATGTGGTATTTGTTCCCTTAAGCACGATTAAATAATAGTCCTCAATAATAAGACTTTGTAATAATAAGAACAATTGGAGAAGTGTGGTACTTATGTGAATGTTTTGAGCATAACTACTTTCTATTTTGAGTTTTTTTTTTTCAATTTCCCATTTTTTACTCATGTGGAAATTATTTTTAGTGAAGTATAAGCTAATTATATATGATTTCATAAAGAGGGTAACTAAACACAATAGAGTTCAATATTCAGTATTAAAGATTTAAAACAAATTATGGTATAGTAATTTTTTTTCAATTACCTACAATACATAAACGTTGTTGAAACACGAATTGCATACTATGACATTAAGAAACAAAATTTTTGCATATTACTTACATTTTATATATTATTAATATATTTTCTTCGAATGAGTGAAGAATGTTTTGGAAATGAAATATTACAATTTAGCTAATTTAGTTACATTGCAATATATTTGTACATATAAGTCTTATCCAAAAGATTACACTCGATTGTACAGAAATCTTATAACTGTATGAGATTACAAAATTATTTATTTACAGTTACCTCTTTAAGGATTTATTATACAGGTTTCATGACAATTCAATGTTGTCCAACTGTTTGAATTATCTAAATTGTTATTAAAAATATAACGTATTAATAATCAACAAATACTTGACATATAAAACATATAAGAACAGTAATTATTAGGCTTAAGATTTTTTAGAAAACTATACATATAATGTGAGTTAAATATTAAACATGATTTCATTATTATAAATAGTGAACTGAAGAATCAAGTTCGATAAACCAATCAATGTATAGTAGTTATAAGGGAAACCGTGAACAAGATTTTCTTACCTTTGTGTTTCATGTTAATAATATTTTATATAGAAACATCTTGCTTATATAATGATATATTAGTTTTTTTTTATATAACTCTTCTTGTAATTGTAATTAAATGAATTAAACGAATATGTATATCTATATATATGGTGTTCTATTGGAATATCTTGATAATTTTATGGTTTGTTTAGAATATATTATTTTCTTAGCCTCTAATAACATTGTACACATATGTCAAAACTTTCCATGTCCATGAAGTGTGTGTATATATATACACGTATATATAAAATAAAACTTATATACCTCCGGAGGAACGGAGCTGTACGAATCTAGGTGTTAGATATATATTCTTTAGGTGTCACGTCTATACTCTTAAGGATTACGTTTCATGTTAAAGCTTGGTATTAGATATATATTCTTCAGGTATCACGTGTATATTCTTAAGATATTATACTCTATTCAGTGATAGGTATTAGACATATACACTTAAGGGGTATCATGTGTATATCCTTATGGTATTACTTGCTTATACATTAAATGTATCAATTTTGTAATTTTGTGTGTAAGTAGTACCTTATGAATATACATGTGACACCTGAAGTGTATATATGTAACACCATGTGGTGGTCAAGTTGGGGCACCGTTCCCTGGGGCACACAAGTGTCACTCGTATATATACACATATATATATATATATTTGGTCGTATAAACCTTATTGGTAAATTAAATGCTTTCTTAAATTATAATATTTTTCTTGGACAATAATAATTAGACAATTATCCATGCGTATAAAGAAAATAACTACCTATTTTTTTAATCGTCTACGTAAATTACAATTCAAATATTTATATTATAATATAGTTGTAGATTCTAAATTATATTTTTTGGAACTTAATGATGATATTACTTAACATTAATTTATAAAATATACATAACTATATATGCGGATATGATAATGCAGTTAAATATATGGTGAAGCTTTCTAGTCTTTGTTCTATATCTTCTATTCACTTTAGATTATTAAAACATGCAAACACACATACATGCATATATGAAGATATATTAGTTTTAATTTTGGAAGTTTCGGTAGTATATTCACTTTAATGGAGATAAAAGAATAAAAACAATTTTGACATTACATTCATTGTTATATTAGAATTCTAGAAAATGTTATATCATTGACAACTTCAGCAATTTGTGACATACAATTCGTACAAAATCGAGGCCTTATACACTCAATCTGCTTACTTACAGAATATCTCGAGTATTCGATATTATTGTACCTACATTATAATTTTTATTTTATTTTCTAGGCATCATAGCCAATAACGTATGTGATACATAATACCATTATGATTAATAACTTCTTCAAAATTAATGAAAATTAAATATACATAGAGAGATACTATATTAAAACTAATGCATAGATCATCTTCAAAGAACTTTATTTATAATGTTATGATTTTTTTTCTTTACAAGTTAGGCATACGCTATATTGTGATTATTAAGTTGAATTGAACCTAACTTTAATATTTTATGTAATGTGTCGTCGTGATAATATGAAGAACTTGTATTTTATATCATTTTCATAATTCAAAATTTGTATGGATTATATTAGTTATCATTCTATGGGTTTTAGTAATATAAGCACATTAATGATTAATTAATAAATTTAATTTCAATATTACATCTACAATTATTTTTTATCTTATGCAAGATATATTATTAACACTATAACCATGTTGAAAATGTTGAATTCATAAAACTAAAGTTATTTTGCTCTCAAATTTCCAAAGGTACTACAACACAAAATCTCTATTATATTGTTCGATTTTATTGGTCTACATTATACATTTTGTGTTAATTTTTTAGATATTATAACATAATTGAATAAAACATAATACATATTATTATAATGTATCCATACTACTACATCTATATATACATATCCATATAATAACAAAATCATTTCTAATTTTCCTACGGACTTTTATTTCTGGCAAATTCAATGCATAAGATTAAAAATATATATAGATCATATAAACAATTGTCAATATCCATTCCTATAACTAATTATTTATAATATTTAATTTAAAAATTGATGTTTTGATTTTTCAAATTTCCATAAGAAAAGGAACTAAACTTTTGAAAACATGATTTTATATGAATTTTAAATTTCACTTTAAATCATGTTTGTTTTAAATTAAATTATCATTTTTACTAAATTTATGGAGACATGCATCACACCGGTACCATTTGCGATTGAAATATTATCAACAACATTAGTTTTTTTCATAAAAATTAACATTTCTCACATATACTCAACATTTAAATGTTATGAAATGCATCACACACGTGTAATAAATTTGTCGAAGTCTCCAATAAGTTTATTACCTTTTATATCAAACATTTTCATATTAAAATATATAAATTGTAAAATTTCTTTTCGCCGTGCGATGCTAGTTAATTGAAAATATGAAGAGCTAATGCGCGGAAACAAACAGTATATCATCCTTGAATCACTTAATTAATATCATGCAAATATAATCTTTTGTCCTAGATACTATATTTATAAATGCATATATTTTATGAAATAATTATTCATGAGTTAGGCATAAATAAATAAATGAGTTGTAACGTGACTTAATTTTTTTAGAATAATCTAGTCATGTAAGTAAGATATTATAATGATTATTATATTTATGTGTAGTTTTTATTTATTTCTCACATCTCTATTTATGTGGTCATATCCAAGCATAGAAGTTCCCAATTACTTTGTTAATGTCAAGAAAACAAGGGTGTTCATCTATCAAAATGGCTCATCTACGTGTATTCATTTTCGTTGTGATGTTGATGATCATCAATCTCTCATCTAATGGTGCAGTTCGTCTGCTAGGAGAGTCAAGCTCTTCTAGAGCTGGCGTTCTCGGAGATGAAAAAATAGATCCCACACTTCTTTGTTCCCTTGCAGGGGGTGGACTTTGTGAACAACTAGTTTCGAGTGAGAGCTTATTTTCTATACCAAATGATGTCAATCTACAATCTTCGAGTAAGATAGATGAAACCAAGAATTCAGGCACTGGCAGTGCTAGTGATCTCAAAGATGAAAAAATAGATCCAACACTTCTCTGTTCTCTAGCAGGTGGTGGACTATGTGAACAACTAGCTTCGAGTGAGAGCTTATCTTCTATATCAAATGATGTCAATCAACAATCTCCGAGTAAGATAGACGAAATCAAGAATTCAGACACTGACAGTGCTAGTGATCTCAATGATGAAAAAATAGATCCAACACTTCTTTGTTCTCTAGCAGGTGGTGGACTTTGTGAACAGTTAACTTCGAAATCAAACATCATGACTGATAACAGTGAACTTGGTGAAGAAAAAACACCCTGAGTTGTTATATGCTCCCTAGTGGGTGGATCTTAGCATAACGTAGCTTTGAAATTGTGACATTCACTTGTTCTTAATCCAAAAATAAATAAGGACTTACACATGGTTGGACGTAGTCATCTTATAAAATGAAAGATGTCGATAGATGTGGTATTTGTTCCCTTAAGCACGATTAAATAATAGTCCTCAATAATAAGACTTTGTAATAATAAGAACAATTGGAGAAGTGTGGTACTTATGTGAATGTTTTGAGCATAACTACTTTCTATTTTGAGTTTTTTTTTTTCAATTTAAATTTTTTACTCATGTGGAAATTATTTTTAGTGAAGTATAAGCTAATTATATATGATTTCATAAAGAGGGTAACTAAACACAATAGAGTTCAATATTCAGTATTAAAGATTTAAAACAAATTATGGTATAGTAATTTTTTTTCAATTACCTACAATACATAAACGTTATTGAAACACGAATTGCATACTATGACATTAAGAAACAAAATTTTTGCATATTACTTACATTTTATATATTATTAATATATTTTCTTCGAATGAGTGAAGAATGTTTTGGAAATGAAATATTACAATTTAGCTAATTTAGTTACATTGCAATATATTTGTACATATAAGTCTTATCCAAAAGATTACACTCGATTGTACAGAAATCTTATAACTGTATGAGATTACAAAATTATTTATTTACAGTTACCTCTTTAAGGATTTATTATACAGGTTTCATGACAATTCAATGTTGTCCAACTGTTTGAATTATCTAAATTGTTATTAAAAATATAACGTATTAATAATCAACAAATACTTGACATATAAAACATATAAGAACAGTAATTATTAGGCTTAAGATTTTTTAGAAAACTATACATATAATGTGAGTTAAATATTAAACATGATTTCATTATTATAAATAGTGAACTGAAGAATCAAGTTCGATAAACCAATCAATGTATAGTAGTTATAAGGGAAACCGTGAACAAGATTTTCTTACCTTTGTGTTTCATGTTAATAATATTTTATATAGAAACATCTTGCTTGTATAATGATATATTAGTTTTTTTTTATATAACTCTTCTTGTAATTGTAATTAAATGAATTAAACGAATATGTATATCTATATATATGGTGTTCTATTGGAATATCTTGATAATTTTATGGTTTGTTTAGAATATATTATTTTCTTAGCCTCTAATAACATTGTACACATATGTCAAAACTTTCCATGTCCATGAAGTGTGTGTATATATATACACGTATATATAAAATAAAACTTATATACCTCCGGGGGAACGGAGCTGTACGAATCTAGGTGTTAGATATATATTCTTTAGGTGTCACGTCTATACTCTTAAGGATTACGTTTCATGTTAAAGCTTGGTATTAGATATATATTCTTCAGGTATCACGTGTATATTCTTAAGATATTATACTCTATTCAGTGATAGGTATTAGACATATACACTTAAGGGGTATCATGTGTATATCCTTATGGTATTACTTGCTTATACATTAAAGGTATCAATTTTGTAATTTTGTGTGTAAGTAGTACCTTATGAATATACATGTGACACCTGAAGTGTATATATATAACACCATGTGGTGGTCAAGTTGGGGCACCGTTCCCTGGGGCACACAAGTGTCACTCGTATATATACACACATATATATATATATATTTGGTCGTATAAACCTTATTGGTAATTAAATGCTTTCTTAAATTATAATATTTTTCTTGGACAATAATAATTAGACAATTATCCATGCGTATGAAGAAAATAACTACCTATTTTTTTAATCGTCTACGTAAATTACAATTCAAATATTTATATTATAATATAGTTGTAGATTCTAAATTATATTTTTTGGAACTTAATGATGATATTACTTAACATTAATTTATAAAATATACATAACTATATATGCGGATATGATAATGCAGTTAAATATATGGTGAAGCTTTCTAGTCTTTGTTCTATATCTTCTATTCACTTTAGATTATTAAAACATGCAAACACACATACATGCATATATGAAGATATATTAGTTTTAATTTTGGAAGTTTCGGTAGTATATTCACTTTAATGGAGATAAAAGAATAAAAACAATTTTGACATTACATTCATTGTTATATTAGAATTCTAGAAAATGTTATATCATTGACAACTTCAGCAATTTGTGACATACAATTCGTACAAAATCGAGGCCTTATACACTCAATCTGCTTACTTACAGAATATCTCGAGTATTCGATATTATTGTACCTACATTATAATTTTTATTTTATTTTCTAGGCATCATAGCCAATAACGTATGTGATACATAATACCATTATGATTAATAACTTCTTCAAAATTAATGAAAATTAAATATACATAGAGAGATACTATATTAAAACTAATGCATAGATCATCTTCAAAGAACTTTATTTATAATGTTATGATTTTTTTTCTTTACAAGTTAGGCATACGCTATATTGTGATTATTAAGTTGAATTGAACCTAACTTTAATATTTTTATGTAATGTGTCGTCGTGATAATATGAAGAACTTGTATTTTATATCATTTTCATAATTCAAAATTTGTATGGATTATATTAGTTATCATTCTATGGGTTTTAGTAATATAAGCACATTAATGATTAATTAATAAATTTAATTTCAATATTACATCTACAATTATTTTTTATCTTATGCAAGATATATTATTAACACTATAACCATGTTGAAAATGTTGAATTCATAAAACTAAAGTTATTTTGCTCTCAAATTTCCAAAGGTACAACACAAAATCTCTATTATATTGTTCGATTTTATTGGTCTACATTATACATTTTGTGTTAATTTTTTAGATATTATAACATAATTGAATAAAACATAATACATATTATTATAATGTATCCATACTACTACATCTATATATACATATCCATATAATAACAAAATCATTTCTAATTTCCCTACGGACTTTTATTTCTGGCAAATTCAATGCATAAGATTAAAAATATATATAGATCATATAAACAATTGTAAATATCCATTCCAATAACTAATTATTTATAGTATTTAATTTAAAAATTGATGTTTTGATTTTTCAAATTTCTATAAGAAAAGGACCTAACCTTTTGAAAACATGATTTTATATGAATTTTAAATTTCACTTTAAATCATGTTTGTTTTAAATTAAATTATCATTTTTACTAAATTTATGGAGACATGCATCACACCGGTACCATTTGCGATTGAAATATTATCAACAACATTAGTTTTTTTCATAAAAATTAACATTTCTCACATATACTCAACATTTAAATGTTATGAAATGCATCACACACGTGTAATAAATTTGTCGAAGTCTCCAATAAGTTTATTACCTTTTATATCAAACATTTTCATATTAAAATATATAAATTGTAAAATTTCATTTCGCCGTGCGATGCTAGTTAATTGAAAATATGAAGAGCTAATGCGCGGAAACAAACAGTATATCATCCTTGAATCACTTAATTAATATCATGCAAATATAATCTTTTGTCCTAGATACTATATTTATAAATGCATATATTTTATGAAATAATTATTCATGAGTTAGGCATAAATAAATAAATGAGTTGTAACGTGACTTAATTTTTTTAGAATAATCTAGTCATGTAAGTAAGATATTATAATGATTATTATATTTATGTGTAGTTTTTATTTATTTCTCACATCTCTATTTATGTGGTCATATCCAAGCATAGAAGTTCCCAATTACTTTGTTAATGTCAAGAAAACAAGGGTGTTCATCTATCAAAATGGCTCATCTACGTGTATTCATTTTCGTTGTGATGTTGATGATCATCAATCTCTCATCTAATGGTGCAGTTCGTCTGCTAGGAGAGTCAAGCTCTTCTAGAGCTGGCGTTCTCGGAGATGAAAAAATAGATCCCACACTTCTTTGTTCCCTTGCAGGGGGTGGACTTTGTGAACAACTAGTTTCGAGTGAGAGCTTATTTTCTATACCAAATGATGTCAATCTACAATCTTCGAGTAAGATAGATGAAACCAAGAATTCAGGCACTGGCAGTGCTAGTGATCTCAAAGATGAAAAAATAGATCCAACACTTCTCTGTTCTCTAGCAGGTGGTGGACTATGTGAACAACTAGCTTCGAGTGAGAGCTTATCTTCTATATCAAATGATGTCAATCAACAATCTCCGAGTAAGATAGACGAAATCAAGAATTCAGACACTGACAGTGCTAGTGATCTCAATGATGAAAAAATAGATCCAACACTTCTTTGTTCTCTAGCAGGTGGTGGACTTTGTGAACAGTTAACTTCGAAATCAAACATCATGACTGATAACAGTGAACTTGGTGAAGAAAAAACACCCTGAGTTGTTATATGCTCCCTAGTGGGTGGATCTTAGCATAACGTAGCTTTGAAATTGTGACATTCACTTGTTCTTAATCCAAAAATAAATAAGGACTTACACATGGTTGGACGTAGTCATCTTATAAAATGAAAGATGTCGATAGATGTGGTATTTGTTCCCTTAAGCACGATTAAATAATAGTCCTCAATAATAAGACTTTGTAATAATAAGAACAATTGGAGAAGTGTGGTACTTATGTGAATGTTTTGAGCATAACTACTTTCTATTTTGAGTTTTTTTTTTTCAATTTCCCATTTTTTACTCATGTGGAAATTATTTTTAGTGAAGTATAAGCTAATTATATATGATTTCATAAAGAGGGTAACTAAACACAATACAGTTCAATATTCAGTATTAAAGATTTAAAACAAATTATGGTATAGTAATTTTTTTTCAATTACCTACAATACATAAACGTTGTTGAAACACGAATTGCATACTATGACATTAAGAAACAAAATTTTTGCATATTACTTACATTTTATATATTATTAATATATTTTCTTCGAATGAGTGAAGAATGTTTTGGAAATGAAATATTACAATTTAGCTAATTTAGTTACATTGCAATATATTTGTACATATAAGTCTTATCCAAAAGATTACACTCGATTGTACAGAAATCTTATAACTGTATGAGATTACAAAATTATTTATTTACAGTTACCTCTTTAAGGATTTATTATACAGGTTTCATGACAATTCAATGTTGTCCAACTGTTTGAATTATCTAAATTGTTATTAAAAATATAACGTATTAATAATCAACAAATACTTGACATATAAAACATATAAGAACAGTAATTATTAGGCTTAAGATTTTTTAGAAAACTATACATATAATGTGAGTTAAATATTAAACATGATTTCATTATTATAAATAGTGAACTGAAGAATCAAGTTCGATAAACCAATCAATGTATAGTAGTTATAAGGGAAACCGTGAACAAGATTTTCTTACCTTTGTGTTTCATGTTAATAATATTTTATATAGAAACATCTTGCTTATATAATGATATATTAGTTTTTTTTTATATAACTCTTCTTGTAATTGTAATTAAATGAATTAAACGAATATGTATATCTATATATATGGTGTTCTATTGGAATATCTTGATAATTTTATGGTTTGTTTAGAATATATTATTTTCTTAGCCTCTAATAACATTGTACACATATGTCAAAACTTTCCATGTCCATGAAGTGTGTGTATATATACACGTATATATAAAATAAAACTTATATACCTCCGGAGGAACGGAGCTGTACGAATCTAGGTGTTAGATATATATTCTTTAGGTGTCACGTCTATACTCTTAAGGATTACGTTTCATGTTAAAGCTTGGTATTAGATATATATTCTTCAGGTATCACGTGTATATTCTTAAGATATTATACTCTATTCAGTGATAGGTATTAGACATATACACTTAAGGGGTATCATGTGTATATCCTTATGGTATTACTTGCTTATACATTAAATGTATCAATTTTGTAATTTTGTGTGTAAGTAGTACCTTATGAATATACATGTGACACCTGAAGTGTATATATGTAACACCATGTGGTGGTCAAGTTGGGGCACCGTTCCCTGGGGCACACAAGTGTCACTCGTATATACACACACATATATATATATATATTTGGTCGTATAAACCTTATTGGTAAATTAAATGCTTTCTTAAATTATAATATTTTTCTTGGACAATAATAATTAGACAATTATCCATGCGTATGAAGAAAATAACTACCTATTTTTTTAATCGTCTACGTAAATTACAATTCAAATATTTATATTATAATATAGTTGTAGATTCTAAATTATATTTTTTGGAACTTAATGATGATATTACTTAACATTAATTTATAAAATATACATAACTATATATGCGGATATGATAATGCAGTTAAATATATGGTGAAGCTTTCTAGTCTTTGTTCTATATCTTCTATTCACTTTAGATTATTAAAACATGCAAACACACATACATGCATATATGAAGATATATTAGTTTTAATTTTGGAAGTTTCGGTAGTATATTCACTTTAATGGAGATAAAAGAATAAAAACAATTTTGACATTACATTCATTGTTATATTAGAATTCTAGAAAATGTTATATCATTGACAACTTCAGCAATTTGTGACATACAATTCATACAAAATCGAGGCCTTATACACTCAATCTGCTTACTTACAGAATATCTCGAGTATTCGATATTATTGTACCTACATTATAATTTTTATTTTATTTTCTAGGCATCATAGCCAATAACGTATGTGATACATAATACCATTATGATTAATAACTTCTTCAAAATTAATGAAAATTAAATATACATAGAGAGATACTATATTAAAACTAATGCATAGATCATCTTCAAAGAACTTTATTTATAATGTTATGATTTTTTTTCTTTACAAGTTAGGCATACGCTATATTGTGATTATTAAGTTGAATTGAACCTAACTTTAATATTTTTATGTAATGTGTCGTCGTGATAATATGAAGAACTTGTATTTTATATCATTTTCATAATTCAAAATTTGTATGGATTATATTAGTTATCATTCTATGGGTTTTAGTAATATAAGCACATTAATGATTAATTAATAAATTTAATTTCAATATTACATCTACAATTATTTTTTATCTTATGCAAGATATATTATTAACACTATAACCATGTTGAAAATGTTGAATTCATAAAACTAAAGTTATTTTGCTCTCAAATTTCCAAAGGTACAACACAAAATCTCTATTATATTGTTCGATTTATTAGTCTACATTATACATTTTGTGTTAATTTTTTAGATATTATAACATAATTGAATAAAACATAATACATATTATTATAATGTATCCATACTACTACATCTATATATACATATCCATATAATAACAAAATCATTTCTAATTTCCCTACGGACTTTTATTTCTGGCAAATTCAATGCATAAGATTAAAAATATATATAGATCATATAAACAATTGTAAATATCCATTCCAATAACTATTATTTATAATATCTAATTTAAAAATTGATGTTTTGATTTTTCAAATTTCTATAAGAAAAGGAACTAAACTTTTGAAAACATGATTTTATATGAATTTTAAATTTCACTTTAAATCATGTTTGTTTTAAATTAAATTATCATTTTTACTAATTTATGGAGACATGCATCACACCGGTACCATT